>JAHRHZ010000003.1:4310572-4355794 GCA_024137785.1 Ginglymostoma cirratum
GCACAGCACAGCCTGGCACGGCACGGCACGGCACAGCATGACATGGCACGGCACAGTACGGCATGGCACAGCAAAGCCTGGCACAGCACAGCACAGCACAGCACGGCACAGCATGACACGGCACGGCACAGCAAAGCCTGGCACAGCACAGCACGGCACGGCACAGCACAGCATGACACGGCACGGCACAGTACAGCACGGCACAGCAAAGCCTGGCACAGCACAGCATGGCACGGCACAGCACAGCACGGCACGGCACAGCACAGCCTGGCACAGCACGGCACGGCACGGCACAGCACAGCACAGCACGGCACAGCACAGCACAACATGGCACAGCATGGCATGGCACAGCACAGCACGGCATGGCACAGCACGGCACAGCACAGCACGGCATGGCAGAGCATGGCACAGCACAGCACAGCACAACACAGCATGGCATGGCAGAGCACATCCTGGCATAGCATGACACGGCACAGCACAGCACAGTACATCCTGGTACTGCACAGCATGGCATGGCACGGCAGGGCATGCCACAGCACGGCACGCCACAGCACTGTCCGGCACAGCAGGGCAGAGGACCAAAGGTAATGGTGGGAGTCACCATGCTGGTCCCCATCAATGGACCCCAACCCCTCTCCCAAGGCGAATGCCCGAGTCCCTTCAAATGACGGAAGGACCTCACAAACAGGAGAGACAGAAGGAGATAAGTCCGTTTGGCCCTTCAATAGCCAATACTGCTAATCGGCAACTCCACATTCCTGCCTGGTCCCCAGGTACTGTCCCATCCCCCAGGCACCGACAATGTATCTATCCATCCTGGCCTTCAGTATCTGCAATACTGGAGACTGCAGGATACTGAAGGCCTACAACTCTCGTGTGCTCTACCCATCGCAGATCCAAATGTGGTGGGTGTGTGTGTGGGAGGGGGCCTGCTGCTGTGAGAGTGTACTCCCACATTCCCCAGGCAGGGAGCAAACTCCCCCGACTGCCTCACCATGCCATCCCCGAGCCCAGACTGTTTCAGTGTGATTCCCCCTCTTTCTATGAAACTCCAGGGGGATGGCCCAATTCACAGAGCCTCTTGTCAGAGGATAACCCTTTCTCCCCAGGAGCCAGACAATTGAACAATGCTGGAAAGGGCACATCAAGTTCATCATCGATTTCTTCAAAGAATCTTAACAGTCATAATATTCAAGTGTTTATCAGTCCGGTGCCATGTTACACCTTGCACTCAAGGTACACCCTGTGTACATGGATCACCTTACACTCCCATTTACTGATGACTCACAAAGTGAGGCTCAATTCCACACTCTCTATCTCCCATTCCCTTAAATTCTACACTCTCTGTCCCCTATTCCCCTCAATCCCACACTCTCTGTCCCCCATTCCCCTCAATCCCTCACTCTCTGTCCCCCATTCCCCTCAATCCCTCATTCTTTGTCCCCCATTCCCCTCAATCCCTCACTCTCTGTCCCTATTCCCCTCAATCACCCACTCTCTGTCCCCCATTCCCCTCAATCCCACACTCTCTCTCCCTATTCCTCAACCTTTTCAAGGATTTATCCTGCTAGACCTTTGACTGATTTTCTGACCTGCTGTCACACTGCAGCCTGAATGTGAAAGGTTCACTGTGCAGGGGTGTTTCAGGTCTTTTTCATTCTATGATCACCTCCTATCTAAATTCTCCGCGTGTCAACTCTTGCAACCATCGAGCCCAGTTCCTACCTCAACTGAACTCTAGTCCAGCCTTGCTCCAATCTCCTTTACATTGTGTCTGTTTAGGACAGACTTGCTCAGACACACAGGGCCGTTTTAGTGTTGTGTATTGTGACCCAAGGCGACAAATACAGCATTGCACACCAGTCACTGTTGACAGTTCTGGATGTGACAGGGTTTTGGGAGGACTCCGCACAGTCAGAAGCTGCAGTGCACCGTAGTCGATCTGCAAAGTACCAGGAGCAGGAAGAAGGGGTGTTATGATGCCAGGCAGATGACAGATAATAATACAGGAAATTTGTTCACACTGAGCTAGCAATGCTGCTACAGATACCTACAGTCACTTAAACTAGACTCCCACTGCATTGCTCACTCAATATTCTCACTGACTGATGGCAAAGGTGCTAGTGAAGCTCTGAGCGCCAGCTCAAAGAGACTGAAAGAATCCACACTTACAGTGGGCACTCACAAAACCCCAAGCTCTGACCGAACAAGTAGCGAAGTCACTTAAAGACAGGTTCAGGCTTGGCTTGGTGATGCCGATGCAGTCAAATAGATCCCCCACCACCGTCGCTCCTCACCACTACAGCTGGTGGTGACTTGTTCAAAGGAAGCTCATGCTCCCTACAGTCAAAGCCTCAGCTCCTGACGCGAAATTATCAAACAAACTCCAGGTTAAAAACTACTCTGTAAATTCACTTGCAATGATTCCGAGCAGCGGGGTATCACTGAGCCCAGGGGTAGGGGAGGAAGACTTACCGAACTCTGCAGTAACCAAACACAAGAGCAGAAAACGCAATAAAGAGCTGGGGTCACTCATGCTGCACCTGTCAAGAGGGAAACAAGCAGATCGTGTTTCGCCTGGTCTGGTGGCTCCCTCTCAGTCTCTGCTTCCTGATTCTGTGGGACCGGCTGTTTGTTCCAAATTGCAAAGCGAGTAGGAGGAGGAGCAGTGTCAATTGTGCAAGGTAAGAATAATGTTTTAGTCAGAGTGCTGGAGATGTCAGTCACAAACTTTCGTAAGAAAATGCTGCAAGTTCAGAAGGCAACATTCGGTTTAGGGACGCAATCAGGTCCGTCCTGCTGTCGTTAGGCATTAAGTTGTGGCCCTGAGGTAACAAGGTGTGGAGCTGGATGAACACAGCAGGCCAAGCAGCATCAGAGGAGCAGGAAACCTTGACGTTTCGGGCCTAGACCCTTCTTCAGAAATGGGGGAGGGGAAGAGGGTTCTGAAATAAATAGGGAGAGAGGGGGAGGCGGATAGAGGATGGATAGAGGAGAGGATAGGTGGAGAGGAGACAGACAAGTCAAAGAGGCGGGGAGGGAGCCAGTAAAGGTGAGTGTAGGTGGGGGAGTAGGGAGGAGATAGGTCAGTCCAGGGAGGACGGACAGGTCAAGGGGGCGGGATGAGGTTAGTAGATAGGAGATGGGGGTGTGCCTTGAGGTGGGAGGGGGGGATAGGTGAGAGGAAAAACAGGTTTGGGAGGTGGAGATGAGCTGGGCTGGTTTTGGGATGCGGTTGGGGGAGGGGAGATTTTGAAGCTTGTGATATCCACATTGATACCATTGGGCTGCAGGGTTCCCAAGTGGAATATGAGTTGCAGTTCCTGCAGCCTTCGGGTGGCATCGTTGTGGCACTGCAGGAGGCCCAGGATGGACACATCGTCTGAGGAATGGGAGGGGGAATTGAAATGGTTCGCGACTGGGAGGTGCAGTTGTTTAGTGCGGACCGAGCATTTTTTGGACAAGGACCTTCCAGCTCTCCCCAACCCAAACCCCCCAATCCTCCCAACCACCCCCATGCCCCCCCCAACCCCTGCCACACCAACTGCCCCCCAACACACCGCTTCCGCCCCCCCCACCCTGTGGCATTGCTGCCTGCTTACCCCATCAGCTCGGTCCCCTCTCATAATCATACAGCACAGAAACAGACCCTTTGGCCCAAGCAGTCCATCCCCACCACAATCCCAAACTAAACTAGTTCCACCTGCCTGCGCCTGGCCCATATCCCTCCAAACCTTTCCTATTCACCTCCTTATCCAAATGTCTTTTAAACGTTGTAGCTGCACCCACATCCACCACTCCCTCAGGAAGTTCATTCCACACATGAACCAACCTGGGTGTAAAAAAACTTGCCCCTCATGTGTTTTTGAAATCTGTCTCCTCTCACCTTAAAAAAAAAGGGTCCCCTCGTCTTGAAATCCCCCATCCTGGGGAAAAGACAGCTACCATTAACTCTATCCCTCATTATCGTACAAACTCCTATCAGATTGCTTCTCAACCTCCTACACTCCAGTGAAAAACGTTCCAGCCTACCCAGCCTTTCTTTGTAACTCACACCTTCCACATCCGGCAATATGAGAATCATAGAATCCTTACAGTGCGGACAGAGGCCATTCAACCCATCAGGTCTGCAGCGACCCTCCAAAAGGCATCCCACCCAGATTTACCATCCACACCTTATCTCTGTCAGGTCATCCAGTGACCCGTAACTGCCTCTCCAGAAGGCAGGGGAATAAGTCATGGGCTCACAGAGTCATAGAAACAGACCCGTCTGTCTATGCTGACCAAGTTTCCCAAACTGAAGTTGTCCCATGTGCCCGCATTTGGCTCACATCCCTCTAAACCGTTCCTGCTCTTGTACCTGTCCCAATGTCTTTTAAATGTTGAAACTGTATCCGCATCCACCACATCCTCTGGCAGCTTGTTCCACCAGAGAAACTCTGTCTTTTGTGGAGGTTTCAAGCCCTGCGCTGTAGCAACAAGGGCAGGAGCGCACTCAGTTGAGGAAAATGAAGCGAAGTGGTGCCAGATGTTGGATTCTCCTGGATTTTGGACGTCCCACCTGCGCGGTGCTTGAAACTGATGGAAACAAAGAGTGGGAATTCCGCATTCCAAGAGAGGAAAAGCTGGACACAGGGCAAGCGAAGGAAGGAAAGCAGGAGCTGACGGGGGAAAGAGAAGGTCTCCATTTCACACACTGAACTAGGACGAGCACCCAGGTCTAGAGTGGCACATTTTCAAACACGGCTGCTCTTTTTCCACCTGCATGTATGCCCATGTATGTGTCAATCATTCTTTGATTTGGTGTACCTATGTCTTTTCTTGTGTCACAATTCTTTTAAACTCTCCTGGTTTACCTGCCATTTTCCTCACATGGAATGGGGGATTGGGGGTGCTCGGGAGAGAGTGAGAGAAAAGGAGAGAAGGTGGCTTCCATCTTGCAGCTTCTGGCTGTTTTCAGCTGCCTTGACACTTCAAGTCCTTTTAACACTGTGCATCTGAACCAGTCAGAGGGCTGTCACCGGGCATGATTTCCTTCACTGAACAGCCTCTCAGGGCCACTTGGTTTCACATTCCCTCCCTCACCTTGGAAAGGAACACCATCTGGCACAGCCTCAAACAATGCAGCACCTCAGCTTGGCCAAAGTGTCAGGGTGTGTCAGCAATATAGGCAGCCATTTCAGGTGACCAGTCCCCAAAAAGAGACCAAGAAATGGCCTCTGACAGAGGCAAGCTGTGAATCGACAAGGGAGGCCGGTGTTGTCGATGTCTCTGAGGGGTTGCAGCAGGTTGGTCACATTGGGGGGAGGCGGTGGGGGGGTGCGTGAGGCTATTGTGGTGAATTTGACCATGAAAAGGATCGTCGCAGTGTTCAGATGTCACCTGATGGGCAGCCACAATAGGTTGGGGCAGGGCCTGATGGGGCTGGGCAGGCCTAGGATGTGGATTTGGATGAGTTGCCGGTGATGGGACAGTGGTGCTGCTCAGTTGCAGATTGCACTGAGTGAACCTCCACCTCCAAGAATGATGCTGTTTTACTTGCCATGCTCAGTCTCACAGCAATACACCTGGAAGGGACGCACTCATGATATTATCACTGTGTCGCGGTCTGTGATCTGAGACGAGAAAGATCTCAGTCCCCATCTTACTGAGAACACCAGAAGCTGGTATTAATGTCAACTAAATCTTTCAGCACAGCCTTACTCACCACCAGTTCTGAAGATACAGGAGTGAGGTTAAGTATCAGAGAGAAATATGTTGCTGAAGGGAAACAGCCCAGCACTGGACATGCTGCAGATCGTGAGGGCAAGACTGATTGGAATCAACAGCAGTTTATAAAAGAAGTAATTCCCCGATATACTAGGTGTTAAGGTGAGATTTCATTCTGTTGGGTCGGAGCTTCATTGGGTCAGTGCATTGAGTATCGGAGTTGGGAGGTCATGTTGCACTGTACAGGATATTTCTTAGGCCACTTTTGGAATACTACGTGCAATTCTGGTCTCCCTGCTATCGGAAAGATGTTGTGAAACTTGAAAGGGTTCAGAAAAGATTGCTGTGGTCGGAGGGTTGGAGCTATAGGGAGAGGCTGAATAGGCTGGGGCTATTTTCCCTGGAGTGTCGGAGGCTGAGGGGTGACCTTAAAAAGGTTTATAAAATCATGAGGGTCATGGATAAAATGAACAGCCAAGGTCTTTTTTCTAGGGTAGGGGAGTCCAAAACTAGAGGGCATGGGTTTAAGGTGAGAGGGGGAAAGATTTAAAGGGACCCGAGGGGCAACCTTTTCATGCAAAGGGTGGTGCGTGTATGGAACGAGCTGCCAGAGGTGGAGGCTGGTACAATTACAACATTTAAAAGGCATCTGGATGGGTACATGAATACGAAGGGTTTAGAGGGATATGGGCCAAATGCTGGTGAATAGGACTGGATTAATTTAGGATATCAGGTCAGTGTAGACGAGTCGGACCGAAGGGTCTGTTCCCGTGCTGTACAACTCTACGCCTCTATGAATCACACAGTACACGAAAGGCCCTTAAGCTCAGTGAGTTCTCCCTGGCAAAAAACTACTTTAAATCTACACTTGGCCCACTTTCCAGCACTTGGCCCCTAGCCTTGAATGTTGTGACATTTCAAGTGCTGGTCTGTCTCCTTTATAAAGATTGTGAGGTTTCCCTCCTGCCAATACTAGACATTCCATGTGCTGGTGACAACAGGCAGAGTGTTTCAATGTATCCTTGAAACTTTGAACTGAAGCCCTAAGATCACGGAATCCCGAGAGTGAGGGCAGAGGCGCAGCACCCTGCGATTCTCTGAACTGGAGTTCAGCAATGCTGCAGACGATTTAAACACTCTTACATACAAAATAATTTATCCTGGTTGTTGTCTCTCCTCCAAATCTTGAATTTTAAAAGATACAAGTGGGTGGAGGAAATTAACCCATGCAGGACAAGCCTTTGAATGTGGGAAACCACCAGAGAATGCAAGCTGATGTGTGGGGAATATAAGCAAAAATTCTCACAGAAACAGAAATATTAGGATCACGAGTTGATCATTCTGTCCTTCGAGCCTGTTCCACCAGTCAATAGGATCATGGCTGATCATCCAACTCAGCCCCATTTTCCTGATGTCCTCCCCACTCCAATATCCTTTGATCTCTTTCGCCCTAAGATCATAGAATCCATAAACTGTGAGCAGAAGCCATTCAGCCCACATAGCACTCTGAAGAGCATCCCAATCCCTGTGTTTCCCATGGCTAACCCATCTAGCCTGCACATCCTTGGACAATGTGGGCACTTTCCCAAGGCCACATCTTTGGACTGTAGGAGGAAGCCGGAGCACCTGGAAGAATCCTGTGCAGACACAGGGCAGAATGTGCAAACTCCACATGCCTGAGGCTGGAATCGAACTCAGGTCCCTGGCGCTGTGAGTTAGCAGTGCTAAGTGCTGAGCCACTGTGCTGCCTTAACTCTGAACCATATCTAACGCCTTCTTGAAAATATTCAATGTTTTGGCCTCAGCTGCTTTCTGTGGCCAAGAATTCTGCAGGCTCCCTACTCCCTGGATGAAAACATTCCTCCTCATCTCAATCCTAAATGGCCTCCCCAGTAATTTTAAACTGTGACCCCTGGTTCTGGACTCCCTGGTCATGGGGAACATTCTTTCTGTGTTGGCCCTATCCAGTTCTGTGGGAGTTTTGATGGTTTCTATGGGATCTCCCCCATCCTCCCCTCATTCTTCTTGGGTTTTTGTTCTCAGAAGGGGACCCCTCTGGGGAAGGAAGTTTCACAAAGGTGAGGAACGCGGCAGGGACCCAGATCCTAGTGAGGCACGACCTCAAGCAAATATTGTCCGTGCACACAACACTGATACATCCTCCTTGTGTGTGGAACAAAGCTGTTGCTCAATGTGTCTGTACACTCAAAGTGCCCTCCTTCCCACCTCCAAATCAATATGTCAGCTCACACTTTCATGTTTACTGACAATGACCTGCCTTTAGATAGAGACGCAGGAGTGCACCAATTCCTGAGGCACATAATGACTTTACTGGCAATGTAATAGATCAGGACCGGGATATGAAACATTTCCTGCCACAGTCAATGATCTCGATTTCACTATGAGACAGCCTGAGGATTCTTCCATTTATATTTTCCACAATACCGGGGACAATTGACTGGCAAATTCGACACTACGTAATTGACCCGGGAAATGTCAGAACATAATTGACTTGACAATATGACAAGGGAGTTCCCACTATAAACAATCTGAATCATACAATCCCTACAGCCTGGAAGCAGGCTATTTGGCCCATTGAGTCCATACCGAATCTCTGAAGAGCGACCCACCCAGAGCCAACCCATCTCTGTAACCCAGTATTTCCCATGGCTCATCCACCTAGCCTGCACAGCCCTGGACACCACGGGCAATTTAGCACGGCCAATCCACCAAACCAGAACGTCTTTGGACTGTGGGAGGAAACTAGAGTTGGCCCTTATTGTCACCTCACTGCAGGGAAAAGCTTGTAATGTTGCCGCTTCATGCCATCTCAAGTACAGAGTACCTCGGTACAGGATACTTAATTATTTGTTACAGATATAACATTGAACATAGAACAGTACTGCACAGTGCAAGCCCTTCGGCCCACTATGTTGTGCCAACCTATTATCCTACTCTAAGATCAATCTACCCTGCATACCCTACATTTTACTGTCCTCCATGTGCCATCCAAGAGTTGCTTAAAAGTCTCTGAGGTATCTAACTCCACTACCACTGCCGTTCTACTTTGAGAGAATCATAAATAAAACTTCAGCATAAGAATAAAGGATAAAGAAGCTTTCTTTGAAAAAGTACTCACACTTTAGTGTTTTAACCAAGTCCGCGCTAACTCTCAGACTGCCAGGCCAACTGTATCGGAGATGCTGGGCATCAATCCTGGAGGTCTCGCTTACGATCCAAGGATCTCGCTGCCACTCCTGTGCTGGCCTCCGCTCCACACGTCTCCAGGACTCGCCTGGACTTGTCGCCCCCATGCTGGCCCCCTTTTGGTCTCCAACATTCACCTCCAGTATGTAAAAGGTGAAAGTTTGAAAAAAAAAAGTGGAAGAGCTGAATTCCAGAGGTGAGGTGAGAATGACAGCCCTTGATATCAAGGCTGCATTCAACTGAGTGTGGCATCAAGGAGCCCTGGCAAAACTGGAATCAGTAGGTATCAGGGGGCAAACACTCCGGTGGTTGGAGTCTTACCTGACACTGAGGAAGATGGTCATAGTTGTGGGAGGTCAATCATCTCAGCTCCAGGACATCTCTGCAGGAGTTCCTCAGGGTAATGTCCTCGGCCCAAACATCATCAGCTGCTTCATCAATGTCCTTCCCTCCATCATAAGGTCAGAAGTGGAGATGTTCGCCAATGATTGCACAATGTTCAGCACCATTCAAGACTCCTCAGATACTGAAGCAGTCCATGTTCACATGCAACAAGATCTGGGCAATATTCAGGCTTGAGGCTGAGAACATATATTCAAACCACGGGCTATGACAATCTCCAATAAGAGACAAGCTAACCACCGCCCCTTTACATTCAATTGTGTTACCACCACTAAATCCCCCACTATCAAGATCTTGGGGGTTACAATTGACCAGAAACTCAACTGGACTCACCACATAAACACAGTGGCTACAAGAGCAGGTCAGAGGCTGGGAATACTGCGGTGAGTAACTCACCTCCTGACTCCCCAAAGCCTGTCCCACCATCTACAAGGCACAAGTCAGGAATGTGATAGAATACTCCCCACTTGCCCTGGATGGGGGCAGCCCCAACAACACTCAAGAAGCTCAACACCATCCAGGGCAAAGCAGCCGCTTTATTGGCGCCACATCCATAAACAGTCGCTCCCTCCACCACCGACGCTCAGTAGCAGTGGTGTGTACTGTCTGCAAGATGCACTGCAGAAATTCACCAAAGATCCTCAGACAGCACCTTCCAAACCCACGACCATTTCCATCCAGAAGGACAAGGGCAGCAGATACATGGGAACACCACCCCCCTGCAAGTTCCCCTCCGAGCCACGCATCATCCTGACTTGGAAATGTGTCACCATTCCTTCACTGTTGCTGGGTCAAAATCCTGGAATTCCCTCCCTCAGGGCATTGTGGGTCAACCCACAGCAGGAGGACTGCAGCCGTTCAAGAAGGCAGCTCAGCCCCACCTTCTCAAGGGGCAACTAGGGACGGGACAATAAATGGTGGGCCCAGCCAGCCATGCCCATGGCCCACCATTTGAATAATAAAAAAAATAACAGGTGAAGCAGAGGAACTCACTCTGCCACCATCTTGATGTCATAAAACCAGAGCATCCACACAGACACAGGGAGAATGTGCAAACTGCAAAAAGATAGTTGCCCGAGGGTGGAGTCGAACCCGGGTCCCTAGCACTGTGAGGCAGCAGTGCTAACCACTGCGCCAGCATGCTGCCCTGAAGGGGCACACAGCTCACTAGGTTCCTCAGTTATGTTCCCCTGCTAAACATTCAACTGACAAAGGCAGGGACCAGCTGCCCCGTGTGTCACACAGCTTTGTTGACACAACTGCAGAGGTCTTGACGAGTCTCGATCTGGACTCTTAGCCGGCAGTGAATCTGAACTTTTTATATACTCAGGTGATATGGGCATCACCGGCTGGGCTAGCTTTTGTCGCCCATCCCTAATTGCCCAGAGGGCAGTTCATTGCTGTGGGTCTGGAGTCATGTGTAGGCCAGACCGGCTAAGGATGACAGTTTCCATCCCTAAGGGGCATTAGTGAACCAGAAGGGTTTGATCTCGAGTTTCTGGGCACTCAATTTTTAGCGAGTCCAAATTCCACCACAGCGGGATTTGAACCAGGTCCTCAGTAGCTGGGTCTCAAGGTGAATAGTTTAACGATAATACCGCTGGGCCATCACAGCCTCCACCCTGAGAGACCAAGCTGAGTGATACTCAGGAACCCTTGCATCGGTCACTCACATGCCAGAAATGCAGCAATATTCGCTCCCAAGCTTTCTAAGTCCTCACCTGCTGCTCGGGCCCGTCCGTGAAATTCACAACACAGAAAAGAAGCCAGCAGTAGCACAGTTAGAGACAAAAAAACAACCGCAGATGCTGGAATCTAAGGTGGACAAACAAGAGGCTGGAAGAACACAGCAGGCCAGGCAGCATCTGGAGGGAAGGAGCAGTCAACTTTGATTTCTCCTTTCCTCCAGATGCTGCCTGGCTCGCTGCGATCGCAATAGCACAAACTGCCTCAGAGCCTGAAGTGCTCCAACGGTTCTTTGCTGGTACAAAAACCTACAGCTGCTGTCCATATCCTGCGCAAGGTGAGCGAGAGATTGTGAAAAACGACTTGTACCATATCGTTCCAGACTCCCCACAGATGCAAAAAGCTGGTCTTATGCAGGAAGAGCGCATTAATCAGGAGACTGAAAGGTGAGCCGGTCAGACGTTGCTGGGGATCGCCCCTGGCTTTGACCCAGCACCCTGTGCTGGAAAGCTGGGATCACAAGCACACAGGATGTGTACAGATCCCCACAGCCTGAGGTATCACAGCATCTCAATGGGCTGGGAGCTAAACAGTTTAAACCACAAGATAAAGCAATGACCACAATACCACAAAATAAAAGAAAGGGCTGCAGATACTGGAAATCTGAAACCAAGAGACAACATCCTGCAGAAATTCAACCGGTCAGGCAGCATCCGTTGAGAGAAAGTTTTCAAAGGGTCACTGGGCTTGATGTAGTGACTCTGTTTTTCTCTGTACAGGCACTGCCAGAGCTGTTGAGTTTCTTCAGTGATTTCTGGGCTGCACACTCCTCTTCACAAACTCAACACTGGGGTCTCAGAGATGAGGACAGGCTCCGAGGACAAAGCATGTACACACATGCTGAGGCAAGACACGAGAAGATGCACATATGAGCCTGAGTGTGCTTATCGAACAGTGTGGATATATGAGTATCTCTGTGTGTATCTTTGTGATGTGAGAGAGATAGCGAGAGAGAGAGAGAGACAACAGGCATGTGTGAGCCTGTCTGTGTTTGTACCACGTTTCGTGATCTGGGCACACCATCAGTAAGGGCCACACAGACAACAAAGATTTGGGCGACCGCCAGGAAGGGGCACCAATTGGGTGGCAGGGAGTTTTGCTAGTGCCACTCAGGAGGGTTTCAACTTGAGTGGTAGGGTGGCAGGAACCAGAGCGGGAGGTCAGAAAATGAAATGACCAAGGACGAGTCAGAGACTAGGACCAGTAAGGCTAAGAGGAAGGACAGAGAGGGAGGGGAAGGTTACTGAATAAGGGGGGACTGGCGGTCTGGGCGTTGTTTGTTTTAATGTGAGGAATATGACACATGGACGTAGAGCTTGGATTAATAAATATGTCTACCATGTTGTAGCTATTACAGAGACTTGGTTGAGAGACGGACAAGACTGGCAGCTTAACATTCTGGGATTTAGATGTCACGGGTGAAATAGAGAGGGCTGTAAAAGGGATGGGTGAGCCTTAGTTTGTCTTCACTTGAATGTGAATGTTGAAAGGCGACCTGATAGATGTTGACAAAATTATGAGTAGCATGGATAGTCAGAGTCTTTTTCCCAGCTAGAAGCATCAATTAGGAGGAGACGTAGGTTTAAGGCAAAAGTGGGTAAGTTTTTAAACGAGGATGTGGAGGTCAGGTTTTCACAGAGAGGGTGGTGAGTGTGAGGGAATGTGCCGCCAGGAGAGATGGTGGAAGTAGATACAACAGCAAAGTTTAAGAGGCACCTTGACGGAAACATGAACAGGCAGGGAATAGAGGGATACAGACTGAGCAGAAACAAAAGGTTTTTAATTTAGAAAAGCATCAGGAGTTGGCACAGTCTTGGTGGGCCTGCGCAATACTGTTCTTTATTCAGCGGTGTGTGTGTGTGTGTGTGTGGGTGCACACGTGTGTGTATGTGTGTGTGTGAGGTGTGTGTGTGTGTGAGCGCAGCCTTGAATGTAATGCCCACCCACAGATACACGTACAAGGGGAGCAGCCTACAAGCCTGAGCTACAAAGTGATGACCCTGCTGCAGCTGACTTCCTGACAGCACCCTGTGATTTAATCACTGATGGTCTGACCATATTACCCAGCTCAGCAGAAGAAAATACCAAGGACTGCCTTTTGCCCCATGCGGTTTGACTGGACAGCTTCAATTCTCACTCTGTAACATGCTTCGTATCTCATATGCTGCCTTTCCTAGGTAAAGAAGAAGGAAGTTACAGCTCTGAGGGAATGTTTGAGACCGGCAAGTCATAGTGTGGGAGACAGACAAACAAGCTATTTATAAGAGTAAACAGAAAGCCAGCAGCTTTCCCTCCCACTTCACTGCTGATACACAATGTATAGAATGGCATTGTCTCACTGAGAATGAAACTGCCCACGGTTCTGTCTCTCCTGATCAAGGGGTGCCTGGCCCAGGAAAATTTGCTGGCAGTGGGAATGGTCAGTCATCTGAGTGAGGTGCAGCTGAATGGGGACGCCGACTGAATGAGAGCAGAGTACAGAGCTATACCGACAGGCCCAGCGGGACAATGGCGCTGATGAAACATAATGCCGATTTAAACAGCAACACTGACGTGAAGGCTTGGCTGCTGGACAACACTACCTCCAGGAATCAGGGGAACACAAGTGGTTATCACATCTCAAACACCCTGCAGTTATAGAGTCATAGAGATGTACAGCATGGAAACAGCCTCTTCAGTCCAACCCATCCATGCCGACCAGATATCCTAAATTAATCTAGTCCCATTCGCCAACTCATGTCCCTCTAAATCCTTCCTATTGTACCCACCTCCACCACTTCCTCTGGCAGCTCATACCCGACACGCACCTCCCTCTGAATGACTCTCAGGTCCCTTTTAAATCTTTCCCCTCTAACATTAAACCTGTACCCTCTAGTTTTGGACTCCCCTCACCCCTGGGAAAAGACCTTGGCTATTCACCCTATCCATGCCCCTCATGATTTTATAAACCTCTATAAGGTCACCCCCTCAGAGTCTGACGCTCCAGGGAAAATAGCCCCGCCTATTTAGCCTCTCCCTATAGCTCAAACCCTCTAACCCTGGCAACATCCTTCTAAATCTTTTCTGAATCCTTTCAAGTTTCATAACATCCTTCCTACAGCAGGGAGTCCAGAATTGCATGCAATATCCCAAAAGTGGCCGTAACCAATGTCCTGTACAGCCGCAACATAACCTCCCAGCTCCGATATTCAATGCACTGACCAATAAAGACAAGTGTACCAAATGCCTTCTTCACTATCCTGTCTCCTGCGACTCTACCTTCAAGGAACTATACAGTAATATGCTCCACCCTCCCCCCACCCTATGTCACCGGGATGTTCACAACCAGAACCAATGATGGAAGGTGTTACTGACGGAATTAGGATTAGCTTTATTGTCACATGTCCTCACGTGAGTACAGTGAAAAGTTTACACGTTGCTACTGTTGGCACCATCTTAGATACCAAGGTGTCTAGTTACAGATTCTGAACTACAAATTCTTCGGAAAATTCAATGACAAAAATAAATAAATAAAACATTCAGAATAACAGTCCTTTGAGCCCAGTCCACACTGGCATCCAATCTGCAGACCGCGCTGGGCCTTAACTCCAGACTGTACTGGGCCTTAACTCCAGACTGCGCCGAGCCTTAACTCCAGACCGCGCCGAGCCTTAACTCCAGACCGTACTTAACCAAAGACTGCCCTGGACCTTAACCCCAGACCATACTGGGCTTCAACTCCAGACCGTGCTGGGCCTTAACTCCAGACCGTACTTAACCAAAGACTGCCCTGGACCTTAACTCCAGACCATACTGGGCCTCAACTCCAGACCGTGCTGGGCCTTAACTCCAGACCGTACTTAACCAAAGACTGCCCTGGACCTTAACTCCAGACCGTACTGGGCCTCAACTCCAGATCGTGCTGGGCCTTAAATCCAGCTCACACCAAACAGGAAAATCGCAAAATAAAACTTGTGTCCTGCAATACACCACGTAAAAGCTCTTATGTGCATGTGCTAAAATGTCTCACATGCCACAGAAAGACAGGCAATACATCACAGCATGGCTCCTACCTTCAGATAATATCTCAATCATTCTAACTTCTATTTACCATTTGGTTCACCATGTCTGCTCTTCTGTTTCTGTCTGAGTGTAATAGACCGTACTGGGCCTCAACTCCAGATCGTGCTGGGCCTTAAGTCCAGACCATACTGGGCCTCAACTCCAGACCATGCTGGACCTTAACTCCAGGTCGTGCTGGGCCTTAACTCCACACCGCACTGGGCCTTAACTCCAGACCACGCTGGGCCTTAACTCCAGACCGCACCGTGTGGATTGACCATGCTAAATTGTCCATAGTGTCCAGGAATGGACAACCTTTCCTTTGCAACCCGTCACTAACACAGAGAGAGAGAGAGAGCCTCAAACAGAAGAAAATAAACCAGCCTCCGGCCAAACCGTCCATCTCGCAGCCCCTCCAACAGCCCCCGCTAGGTGGCAATCTCACATCCTTGAGTCCTGCTCTGAAGACCTGAGCAGTAATTCCAAGGGAATCCTTGGAACCATTAGAGGTGCTGTTTCCCAGACGGTGCTGTTCTGAAAAGGAGAAGGGCTGAAGGCATCACTGGGCTAGCTCTCTGGGTCCCTGCCCCTACATCTCAGGCCTCAATCGACATGCCTCAGGGACACACGCTGTGGTCGGAGGTGCCACTTGTGTGATCGGACTGTGTAAGATGTGCAACTTCACAACAGCCAGGAATGGAATCTGACACAGCTCGGTGCATGGCTGCAGAATGCTGAAAGCTGTGGAGGGCACAATGCCATCTTTTTGTGGAGATTTGACACAACAGCACCGTGGATTGCATCTCCACCACCGTGCCCTCTAACCATGCCCCCTCACCCCGTGACCTGTCGGATCAGCCAGCTTTCTGTCTGCCCTCTGCCAGTGCACACAGTCACTGAGACTGGCCACAGTGGTTTGCAGGATCAATGCAGAGTATGTAAGTGTTTGTAGCAAGGTCAGCCAAGTGGGCCTCATCGGATCTGAGTTCCCTGACTGGGGCTGCTCACCTGGTCCAGTCAGGGAGCCCTAGCTGACAGATAGAAACAGGAGCTTCAGGGGTTCTGCTCACACTGAGAGCGGCTCTGAGGGAGCTAGATCAGTGTCAAGGACTCTCCATGTGTAAATAAAGGGGTGACTTGGTGATGGGGTACCTGCCTCTGTTGAGTTACTTCACCATCATCCTTACCGCTCCCCCCACCCCACTGCCACTGCCCCACACGCTCCTGGTGGACCAAAGGAACATCCCAAAGTAGTTCCAGGTTCCTCAGGCACTCACACAGCGCAACTGACCCTCCACACCCTGTAAGAGCGGGTCACTGTTCAAAGTCCTGTGGATTCCCTGAAATCACTCCTCTCTCTCTCAATCTCAAACATTTCCCCCACTTCTCCTCTTGGTCGTCTTGTCTTGCCTGCGATTTTTGTCTTTCTGGCAGCCTCCATCTCCACATGGGAGCACCAGCCCCTGCAAGTTCCCCTCCGAGCCACTCACCATCCCCGACTTGGAAATATATCACCGTTCCTTCTCTGGGCCGCTGGGTCAAAATCCTGCAATTCCCTCCCTCAGGGGCATTGTGGGTCAACCTACAGCACATGGACTGCAGCGGTTCAAGACGGCAGCTCCCCCCCACCTTCCTAGGTCTTTCATCAAACTCTCTTCCTTGACACTTAACAGCTCAACACTTGGTGATCAGAACTATACTGGGCTCTAATCTCACCTTTACATCCTTGAGAGCTGCATCAATCTTCCATCTTCGATCTAACTCACTCCGCCCACACGGTACTATTTAAGCCGAGCAGGTAGCCACTCCATGACATCATTGCCAAGTTCCCCCAGGGTCCAAAAGCTCCAACACAACAGATGTTACTCCTTTACCCATGTTAGGACGTGCCTGATAATGAAGCTCCGATTTACTCCTGTGATACAAAAAGAAATCCCCAGTTTCTCTGCATGGCTGAGCATTTCGTTTGTGGGGATTTGCTGCCATCTAGTGAGCAGTCCCATGAGCTCCATGTTCAGAAGCAAAGCCACCGACGCTGGAATTGAAATAAATGAGGGAAAGACTGTGTGCAAAACTCCAGGTCGCAGGCAGCACCATCCACCCAGGAACTGCAGAGAGAGGCAGAGGGAGAAAAAGAGAAGGCGAAGTGAAAGGAGACAATAGGATGGTGCGGAACAGGAGAGGGAGGGAGAAAGGAGTTGGGGGGAGAGCAGAGAGACAAGTTATTGTTATGGAGGAGGCTATTTGGCCCATCGTGACTGCAGTGGCTCCTCAAACAAGCATCGTTACTTTTTGTGCCAATCTCCTGCCTTACCCCATGCCCTGCACTTTATTTTTGTCCAAATAACTATCCAGTGCTACAGTTGAACCTGCCTCTACCACATTTCCAGACAGTGTATTCCCGGTGAACAAAGGTTTCTTCACCTCGCATATGATACATTTGCAAATCACTTTAAATCTGTGACCTCTCCTTCTTGATCCTCGGCTCACTGTCCCTCGCCGTCCCTTTTGTTTAAATCTGCAAGAGCGAGAGCACAGACAGTTCAATGAAAACTACCAAATTAAACCGAGCTAACAAGGTGTGGAGCTGGGTGAACACAGCGAGGCCAAGCAGCGTCAGAGGAGCGGGAAGGCTGACGTTTCGGGTCTGGACCCTTCTTCAGAAGAGGAAGGGGATTCTGAAATAAATAGAGAGTGGTTACAGGAGGGTTGCAATGGGAAAGGAATTAAACCGCGATCGGGTTTTAAACAATGGGATTTATTGAGCAGATTACCTGACCAAAACAGTTACTGGTTGATGCTCGAAACAAACTGTATCAAGCTGCAGTAATTGGTTGAAAGTCAGTAACATGTGTCTACACCTCCAGATATCCCCAAAGCACACACTTTCTTCAACAAAACAGAAAATAACAACAGATTTCGAGGCAGAGATTGGTTTTCTGACAAAAAAACACTCGCTTTGCCAATGGGCTATTTTTGAAGGCAAGATGGTATAATGTGGGATCTTGCAGTGTCTGTTTCCCCGATGATCTGGCATGTGTCATCCAATCAGCAATCACGCACGGTCTCCTCTGAAGCTTTGCTCAGGAACTTAATTTTTGACACAAGTCTGGCAGCGTCTGTGGAGAGAAACCAGAGTTAAGGTTTCGGCTTCAGTGACCCTTCCTGTTTTCTTCTGTTTTTGTTTCTGATTTCCAGCCTCCACAGTTCGTTTGATTTTTAACTGTAATCTCGAGATGCTTTTTCAGTCAGTCTTCCAAAAAAGCCAAGGGACTTCTCACCTCAAACTCAACAAGAATGCTCTCCAGGTGAGGTCACTTTTAGCTAGTCATCTGTAATAAATACTGGCCTTTGGCACCCCGGTGAAGCTTTCCCACAATGGAAGGAGTTTGAATCAAATCAGATGATGGCAGGCTTTGTGGACTCTGTGTTCTCCTCCAGTCTTTACATATCTGGGTGAGAGATAGTGAATGCTGGCAGCACAGAATCAGCAGAATGGAGCTGGCTCGGAGTAAACTACGGAAAAACAGTTGGAAAACAGGCGATAACAGCAGAGAATTGCGGGAACTGTAATCTGTACATTGTAATGGCCTGTAGAAACCTTGGAGGCGCCTGTAACCTGTCGCCAGAGTTTCATTTTACCTTGCACAGTGAGAAGGCTTGCTTTCCCTGCATTTGGATCCTGGCTTTCTCAGGCCCCTGGCCACTTTGCTAAGTTCTCTGAGAACAGATACCTCTACTCTCACATTTGACTGAGGTTTACGATCTGAGGAGTCTTGTTTCCCTTGAACTGGTTCAGTTTCACCTGAGCATGCTTCAGATTTGTCGAGACATTTCCAAACCCAGAATAATCTTCAAACAGCCACCAGAGGGGCAGACACAGAGGGAACACAAAGAAAGAGAGACAGAAAGCAGAAAAGGGATGGTGAGAGAGAGGGAAAAGGAAACAAAAAAACATTATTTAAGAAGAAGAAATGTGTTTTCGTTGGATTAAGAACAGTATAGCGCAGGGACAGGCCCTTTGGCCCACCATGTCTGTGCCGACCATGATGCTATTCCAAGCTAATCCCATCTGCCTGTACATGGTCCACACCCTCTCTTCCCTGTGTGTCCATACAAATACCTCTTTCACATTGCAAGGGTATACACTTCTAACATCTCGACTGGTAGTGCGACACCCAGGACTCTCTGTTTTACAAACTTACATCCCACATTCCTTCAACCTTTCCCTCTCAAAAATTATACCCATGCTTGCTGGTCTTTGACGTTTCCACCCTGGGAAAAGGACTCCCTAGTAACCACCCTATTGCAGGTTGTGAGGATCGGAATCCGGAATCAGAAGGTGGGAATACAGGAGCGGGAACATGGGGATGGGGATACCAGTTGCAGTTTTCCTTGCCTGGTCTCAGGAAGGATGGTGTGGTTTGCGGAGGGAAGACAGGGAGGGTTTACCATTCCTGGGATGGCAAGACCGACACCTGAAGAAAGACTGGATCAGTTTGGGCTATACTGGGCTGGAGTTGAGAAGAATGAGGGCAGTTCTTAGAGAAACCTGTAAACTTGGAGCAGGACTGCACAGGATAAAGGCAGGAAGGATGCTCCCATTGACTAGCCAAACCAGAACCAGATTGGGGATAACAAGCATGGGGCTGGATGAACACAGCAGGTCAAGCAGCATCATAGGAGCAGGAAAACTTGACGTTTCGGGCCTAAACCCTTCATCAGATGTCAATGCCCACAGACGAGTTTAAAATCCGCTTTGGGAGCGTAAGATGTCAAAAAGTGCATTTTTTCTGATGAAGGGTTTAGGCCCGAAACGTCAAGTTTTCCTGCTCCTATGATGCTGCTTGACCTGCTGTGTTCATCCAGCCCCATGCTTGTTATCTCGGATTCTCCAGCATCTGCAGTACCTTTTATCCCAGATTGGGGGTGTTGGGGCTGGGGTCACAGTCTAAGGTCACGATATAGGCCATTCGGGGCTGAGAGGAGGAGAAATGTCTTCACCCAGGGAATGGGGGAGCCTATGGAATTCTCCGACACAGAAAGCAGCTCGATCTGGTTCCTTAGGCTGAAGGACGAAACAGTCTGGGGAGAAAGGGGGAACAGGGGACTGAGTTGGATGATCTGCCATGGTCCTACTGAGTGGTGAAGTAGGCAGGAACCTTGCTAAGGACAACTTCAAAGGGCCGAATGGTCTCCTCCTGCTCCAATATTCCAAAGTTCCATGTTTCTCTTCGAGACAACGCTGACCACAAGACTTTCCATCCATCCATCTCTTATAGAGGGATGTCACATCTCTACTACTCTCCTCTGTGCCTTGAGATCGTCACCATGAACTATTTACACACTCCCTGCACACCTCCACCCACTGGTGACTCCAGTCAAAGCACGGTTCACATGCTTACTGGACTGAAAAAAACAATCGTCATGTCCTCAGGCTCTGGGGAGATCAGGCGAAGCCCAAGACCAGCCCAGTCTGAACAAAGGAAGAGGAGAGGCTAAAATGACAAACCGTGGAAGGCCGCAGTACCATCTGGAAGATTTGCTCTGATCCCACAGCACCGCTCGGCAGAGTGTGACCAGTACCAGGGCTGAAGGAGAGCTGCTTTGCGTGAGCTGCAGCTTCCACAGCAGATACCAATCTGAGCCCCAGCTGCCTTCCAATGTGCGTGTCGCTGTTCCCACGTTCACAGGAGAACGTGGAGACTCCCAGTTCGCTGGCCGTGATTTACTCGCTTGTGAGATTCCTGCATGCCAATTTGCTGCTTGGCCTCCTTCCATGCCCACACTCCCAAGATGTATCCTGTGAGCATTTCAACTCATCCGTGAACGGCAACATAAATGACACATCCAGGAATGAATCTTTCTTGCGCAGAGCTGACCGCGACACGGGAGCACACCCTTCAAACTGGGAGTAATCCAACTCTGCCAAAAGGTCTCCCCTTTTGCAGAAGGATTATAAATGCAGCAGCTCGAACCTGCCCACCACTGAGGACGGCCAAGTGGCCTGTAGTGTCCTCTCCCATTTCTCTCTTGGGAAGACAGTGTGAGCATTTCCTGCATTGCTTTTCCGTCCGCTGCTAGCTTCATTCTCCTTTCTGCACTTCTGGTTTTCGCAGGATTTTGGAGAGGAAGGGAGGGAAGGGTGTCCTGGCCTGGCTCGACGTGATAATGCTGATGTGTTGAATTCAGTGAGACCAACAACGCAGTCCAACATCACACAACAACTTGTTCCCAGATCTCAGAGCAACCATCAGTTCCTCCTCTTTTTTGTTATATAGGAAACCAGGATGGGCCCACTTACCTTGACAGATAGGCCTGTGAGGAGTGTGGATGGTGGGAATGGATTCACGCATTTCTGCAGATCATTGTGGCTCAGAACGAAGAAGGCCACGAGAGGTACCTTGTACTTGTTCGTCACATCTCGCCAGAACAAATCTACTTTTGTTTGCGCTCTGTGGCCGTCACTGGCTCGGCAGCATTTGTTGTCCATCCCTAATTGCCCAGAGGGCAGTTAAGAGTCAACCACATTGCTGTGGGTCTGGAGTCACACATTGGCCAGACCAGGCAAGGATGGCAGTTTCCTTCCCTAAAGCACATTAGTGAACCAGATAATAATTGACAGTGGTTGCCGGCTTTTAATTCTGATGTTTATTAAACGCAAATACTTCCTCTGCCTTGCTGGGATTTGAACCCATGAGCTTGGAGTTGCAGATGATGAGAGGAGTGTTATTACAACCGATACTAAAAGTGCAGGCAGTGATGGATTATCCTGCTTGATTGGCTGGCAGTTATTGATTCAATCTGATCGAACCTGATGCAAAGTTAATTTGATGGGGGGAAGAAAGAGGGCAGTGGGAGTGACCACACAGCTCCTTGAAAGAGGACAACACCGACTCGATGGGCCAAATGGTTTCCTGCTGCGCTGTTCCACAGGAGCTGCAATGCTTGAGGTTCCAGGGGCAGGTTGAGTGAGGAGAGAGAGAGCCAGTTGAGCAAAAGTAGTTAAATCCAGCAATAGTTTGCCATCAAAGCAACGGCCCTTGCCAGCCACCAAAACAGGTACCGACATCGAGCAAGTCTCCTGATTCCATCGAAGCAACAGCATCGACCAAATATCAAGAAACATCTCAAACTGGCCATAAATTTCCCTCTCTCTTTGAATTTAGCAAGCAACCAGAGGAGGGCAAGGCTCGCAAGGGTTGACAGCGCATTACGACAGATCTATTACAGTTGATTACAAGTTCACACAGCTCGGCTCCAATATCGCACAAGGACATTTCAGCAACATGTGCTGTACAGAAGGATCTTTCCAGTGTGGAAGTCATGCTGCAGCTTTTGAAATGCTTAAGGTCAGCCAAAGCATGATGTACAAGCAACGTACTGCTCACTGCATCTTTCCAATTGTGTTTGTCTGTGCTTGGAAGGAAATAAAAATTGATGCAATAAAAATATTTTATCTCTCCACCGCGCCTTTTAGCATTGAGGGAATGTATAGGCATCTGGTTTCAGTTCTGATGAGCCCCCTATATTGTTGACCTTTCTGAGGTATGAGCATGGAATCCAGATGGAAAGTGCAACATTAGCTGGATTCAAAAACCTTATATAAATATTATTGTTTGGCAGCCGACAGGAAGAATGCAGCTCCTCTTATTAAATGTGGCTTATGGTTTGAACCATGTGTCATTTCAGGGGAAATAACAAACTTGAATCAAAGGCCACAGGCGTCACAATATCGTAATGCTCGAGAGTAGAGAATTCCACACCAGAGCAGCAATACAGACATGTATACAATGGCAAACATGGGTGAGTCACCATGTGCAGCATAGCCCCAGAAATCTGCCAACTGCACAGGACAGGTGTGGCGACAGAAAGTGTCTTTATACAGGGTGTGAGAGGCAGAAATGCTCCGTTGAGGAAGGAAGGTTCTGTTTGGAAAGTGCACCACCCTCGTGTGGGACTCGTTGACACGCAGCAGGGAGGTCCGTCTGGGTGAAAATCACAACTTGTCACAATCGTGCGGCACCTCACCCCAGTATCGTTTCCCTCGAAGCCAGTGGAAATCGACGCCGGGAGTGCACTGAAAGGATCATCCACACTCTGGTTCCTTGACATGTCACACAGTGGAGTTTCTCATGCGCTCGGCCAGCTTCCCATCATCAGCAGGTCCATACCGCACTCTGCGGGCTCCACAATGAGGTCCCGCTGGGGTTTGAGGCCCATGCGGGACCGTCGTCTCAAATCATTGCAGTGTTACTGATCCTTTACCAATGGGCCCCATGGAAACACCTTCAGTCCATCCCACTGGAGTCAGATCTCTTCACAACTTGAAAGAAGGAAAGAATGAGGGGCATGGGCTCATGGCAGGAGGTTTTGAAATAGCATGATTGATTCTGGAAAGCTCAGAGCAAGACTTCTGCACTGTTCCTGAGAAAACACACGTCCTGGGGTCTGCAATTGGCACTGGTCTTTGCTGGGGACCTTCAGGCGAACAATGATCTGGAAAACTGGACTCATTTAAGACCATAAGACATAGGAGCAGAAATTAGGCCATTCGGGCCATCTCAGGTCACTCATCCTGAGACGTGAACTGATTTCTCTCCACAGATGTTGACAGATCTGCTGAGTTATGCCAGCAATTTCTGTTCTTGTTTCTGATTTACAACACGCACAGTTTGTAAAGAGCAGGGGCTGTTGTAGTGCAGCACTAGTGTCTTTACCGTTGTGCCAGAAGGTCTGAGTTCAAGTCCCACCTACTCCAGAACAGTGCCAGAACATAGCCGTCCAGGCCCGTTCAAAATATATCCACTCATTAGGATCCTGTACTTGCAACAGAAGGGGGTCAGTCCTTGGCAATTTGTCCACGAACCGACTCCAGGCTCCAGCACAGACAGTGGGTCAGCACTGGGTTGATGTATAACCTTCACATGCACATAGATACAGTGAAAAGTTTTGTTTTGTGCGCAGTACGGGAAGATCATACCATTCAAAGATTATAGGGTGATAGAACAGAGCGAGGAATACAATGTTACTGCTGCAGAGAAGGTGCACAGAGAGCAAGATCAACATTAAATTTAAAATTTGAGAGGTCCATTCAGAAGTCTAACAACAGCGGGGACAAAGTTTTTCTTGAACCTGTTGATATGTGTGTTTAAGCTTTTGTGTCTTCTGCCTGATGGAAGAGGCTGAATGAGAAGTGTAGACGGGGTTAATAAATGGATTTTGGCTGGCATGATGGTCTGAGCTGTGTTCACGAATCCCTGCGGCATTCTGAGTCGGACCACGGTCCATGATTTTGGGATCACAAGCTCCGAGGCAACAATGGTTGCTATGGAACTCAGCTCGAATTCCTCCACCCTCAGGATGCTGGTGGCTTTCTCTCGTGGTGGGCATGTTATGGTTAAGGTGCAGAAGGAGACCATTCAGTCCATCATGTCTCTGAGTATCTCACTCCCAATCTCCTGCCTTTTCCCTGGAACCCTGCACGTAGAAAGGATCATCCAATGCCTCCAAAAAAGCAATGCCCAACACACTTCCAGTATGTTCCAACACCGAACCACTCGACAGATCCTCAAGGCCTGACTTCTGCCAAAATAAAGCCCTTGAAAAGTTAGAATTCCTTGTCTTTAACGAAAGCCGTCCAGATTAACAACTCCCAATGATGAACCAACAAGCCCTTCCACCCCCACCACTTGGCTCAGCAACTTTTGGGCATCCCAAATTTCCGAATAAAGATTGAAAGAATTGCAGATGTCAGAAACAAGAACAGAAATTGCTGGCAAAACTCAGCAGATCTGTCAACACCTGTGGAGAGAAATCAGTTCACATCTCAGGTTGAGTGACCCTTCCTCAAAACTCAGTCTCCACTCAAGGGCTCATACAAAGTACGTTTGAACGGATAAAAATCAGAACAGAAGTAGACCATTCAGACCTTTGAACCATGGCTGATCTGTTTGTACTTTGAACCCTACCACGTCCTAATCGTTTTTGATCCCTCTGCCTCACAAGAATCTGAACCACTGCCTCCTGAGGCAGGGAGTTCCAAAGTCAAACAGATCTCCAAAAGAAATTCCCCTCATCGTCAATTCTTAAACAGTGCCCCACCCCACCACCCCCTCCCCACCCACCCCCTACCACACCCCACCACTGCTTCTGGGATCACTTGGAAGATGAACTAACCCTGTTGTGAAGACACTGTCAAGTCTGGGTCACACTGAGAGCAGGTTTTGGGACAGACCACATGGAAGAACTCATCAGTCCAGCAGCTGGTGTGAAATTGTAGGTTTTCACTGGGCACGAGAGAAGGGAACCTGTGGCTGAAGGGAAAAACAAGAGCTTCAGTCCTCTCACTACTTGGCTCACGGAACTGCATCTTAACCAAGACCGGACGGTGAGCGTGCCATCTAACAGGAAACGGGGAAGTCAGAACTGCTCCCGATCTTTCTGTCCTACGTCCTGGATCTCCTCATAGTCTCGGTGATAATGTTGACTGTACCAAGGATCACCAGCACTTATTGCAATCAGGTCCCTTGTGTTTCGGACAAGCGTCTTACCTCGTTGAGATTGACCTGGCGTAACCTACCCCCCACTGCCATTGTTGGGTGTGGATGGCATCATGGTAGCAGAGTAGGGTTAGGAAGAGAAATCATTGCTGGAGATGGTTTGGTGGTGAATGGCTTTGTATCTGTTGTCATGGCAGTGAAGTTGGACCCTGAAGTATTGATGAACACAGGATGAACATTTAATTGCAACAACATTGGGGCTTTTTTTTTTGGCCCCAAGGAGGACTGCTCCAGCTATAAGGTGATAACTGATTGCCTGGCAGAGACCTGAGCACATCCATGGAATACCGTACCTGTATGCAGTTAGGTTAACTTAGAACAGAAAGCCTTAAAAATCAAGAAGGAAATGACCCACCTTGCTGTGACAAACCACGGAGGAAGGGTACAGGCGAATAAAGAAAAGCAGCTGGTTGATCCTCCTTTGCCTGGGATCCTCACAACTTGTTTTTTGGGGTGTGGGCTGGGGTGGAAGTGGCATACCTCGGCCGAAACACTCCAAGGGACTTCTCAGGAGACTGTCCATCCCATTGTGCCTGCACTAGCTCTTCTTTTTCACCGAGTCTCAATCTCCTGCCTTTTCCCCATATCCCTGTATAACCATGTCTATCCACATAACCAGCCACTGCCCTCTGCAACGCCTCAACTGAACCTGCCCCCAGCACATTTCCAGGCAGTGCATTCCACACCTGAAACACTTTTTTCCTCCCAAGACCCTTGCTTCATTTGCACACCTCTTTACATCTGCGCCCCTCTTGTTTGCCTCTCTATGATGAACGGGAACAACTATTCCAAATCTATTCTTTTCGGCCTGCGCATGATTTTGGAAAGCTCAGTCAGAGCTCCCTCCTGGCCTTCTGATCTCTGTGCAGAATGGTCCCAACGCCTTCATTCTATTCCTCATCGCTAAAGGTTGCTCATCGCGACGCCATCCACTTCTGCACACTTTCTCATCTTCCCAACAAAGTGGTGCTCCAGCTGGGGTCCCCATTTTCACTTGTGTCAATCTGTTGTGGAGAAACGTCGCCTCGGTGACCCAGAGCCGTGGGACTGAAGGATGCAGGTTTTTTTTTCCAGAAAGCTGAGGGAGATGAGGTTCAGGTTGAAAAGCGTTGGGATGAGAATGGAGACACTGGGGCTGCACGGTAGGTTTCTCTGAGCTGCTCTGTGTTGAAGACAGTGCCCAGGGACAATGAGGACTCAGCTGGGAAGCTAGCTGCACAACATACGGGTGCAGATGGGCCTGATCAACTGGGGTGGGTTTAGGGGAGTAGTGAGGGCAGGTCTGGCTATCAAGAGGAGTATTGTGAGCATCCGTGCATGCATGGGAGACCCATGGAGGTGCTGTGATCCACCACAAGCTGCCATGCAAACAAACCACCTTCCAGGACACGATCGGAAAGTCGATCAGAAACCACCCGAGTCAGCACTGAGCAGAATGGTGCAGAGTTCGCCTTTGGTGTTGGGAGCATATTCAACAATGAGCAGCCTGAAAGGGAATCGATAGCGGAGCTATAGAACTACATACGCACCGACTGACCTTGCTCACTGGCCATTGTCCTGAAGCAAGCCATTCCAATATATTAGCATGCTGGGTGTACACTGCACCAAGACCATGTGTGACTCTGATCTCTGATCAAACATACAAAACAGCTTCACTTTCTGTTCCAATGGTTTCTTGTTCAGAAATCTACGGCTGGAGTTTCACTGCGCTTGGACATTACTTTCTGTGTGTGTGTGTGTGTGTGTGTGTGTGTGTGTGCGTGTGTGCGTGTGTGTGTGTGTGCATGAGTGTGTCTATGTGTGAGAGTGAGTGAGTAAGTTTGTGTGTGTGTCTGGTTGTGTGTGTGCATGTGAGAATGTCCGACTGTGCCTGTCTGTGTGTATGAGAGTGTGTGTGTGTGTGTGTGTGCGCGCACGCGTGTGTGTGTTTCTGTGCATGTGTGAGTGAGTGTTTTGTGTGTGTGTGAGTGTTTCTGTGCATGTGTGTGTGTGTGTGTGTGAGTGAGTGAGTGTGTTTGTGAGTGCGTATGTGTGAGTGTGTGTGTATCTGTGTGTATGTGAGCATGTGTCTGTGTGCGCGTGTGCGTGTTTGTGTGTGTGAGTTTGTACATGTCTCTGTGTGTATGTGTGAGTGTGTCTGTGTGTGAGAGTGAGAGAGTGTGTTTGTGTGTGAGTATCTCTGTGTGAGTGTGTGTGTATCTGTGTGTGTGTCTGGTTGTGTGTGTATATCTGAGAAAGTGTGTATGTGTCTGTGTATATGTGTGTATGAGTGTCAGTGTGTGTGTGTGTGTGTATGAGTGTCTCTGTGTGTGTGTGTGTGTGTATATGAGTGTCTGTGTGTGTCTCTCTGTGGGTGTAAGCTTGTGTGTGTGAGTGTGCGCATGTGTGTGAGTGCGTTGGTGTGTGTCTATGTGTGTGTGAGTGTGCGTGTGTGTGAGAATGTGTGCATGAGTGTGTGTGTGTTTGTGTGAGAGAGTGTGTGTGTGAGTGTGTCTGTATGAGAGTGTGTGTGTATGTATGAGCATGTGTGTATCTGTGTGGGTGTCTGGTTGTGTGTGTATGTGTGAGAAAATTTGTATGTGTCTGTGTGTGAATATGTGTGTGTGTGTGAGTGGCTGTGTTTGTGTCTGTGTGTGTGTATCTGTTGTGTGTGTGTGTGTCTGTGTGTGTGCATGACTGTGCCTGTGTGAGAATTTGTGCGCATGTGTGTGTGTTTGTGTGTGTGTGCATGTGTGTGTGTGTGTGTAAGTGCGTGTGTCCGCGTGTGAGTGTGTGTGCGTGTGTGTGTGTGAGTGTGTGTGCGTGTGTGTGTGTGAGTGTGTGTGCGTGTGTGTGTGAGTGCATGTGTGTGTAAGTGTGTGTGTGTGAGTGAGTGAATGTGTGTCCGTGTGTGTGTGTATTTGTGTGCGTGTGTGTGTGAGTGTGTGTCCGTGTGTGTGTGTCCGTGTGTGTGTCCGTGTGTGTGCATGTGTGTGAGTGCATGTGTGTCCGTGTGTGTGTGTATTTGTGTGCATGTGTGTGTGAGTGTGTGTGTGTCCGTGTGTGTGCATGTGTGTGAGTGTGTGTGTGTTTGCGCCACAGAGAAAGTAGTTGGGAGCTGGTACCAGTCGGTTTTTCACCATTCACTCCGTCTTTCCCGGTGATTGTTGCAGTTCGGGGGGGGATGTAGTTGTCTCACAGCGATGTCACTTCAGCAGTAATATAGACACATGAGCTAATGCTGCCGGTGACACTGAGGGAGTGCTGCACTGGCTGGCAGAGCCATCAGGTGGTATGTGTGAACAAAGTAGCGCCCACCTCTCCGGTTGTCATAGAATCTATCCTATGGCACTATCTGGAAGAAGAGCTGGGGAGCGAGTGCTGCCTGGTGTCGTGACTAATATTTAACCACAACCAACATCAGAAAAAACAGAACTACGCATTATGACATGCCTTTTGGGAGCTTGTACCAATTATCTGCCACATATTGACATTCCAACTTCGACTGCATTTACAATACATTTAGTCGGCTCTGAGGCACTCTGAGCTCCTCAGTTGTGAAAGGTTCTACAGGAAAGCAAGTCCGTCTCTTCCAGGCATCATTTTCCCCACGCCAAGTTTCCAATGTTTCGCAAAGTTTTCCCATATGCGGTAGCCCAGATGTGCAACGCAGTCTACAACCTGGAGAGAATTTTAATGTCAAAACCATTACCTCTGTTAGAACAAGCAACACACTTACTGATCTGAGCGTTACAAATCTCAAAACATGTTCAAGTGCTGTCCCACTGGAGGACAGCAAAGTGCATTTTATTAATGTTTCGCAGCTGGCTGCAGCTTTGGGGATAAAACATAATTTCTCACTGCAAATTGCCTTTCAATTGCTTTTTACTTTGCTTCCACCAGAAAACTGATGCTTGAATCTTAAAAATCCAGGCTCTACCTTTCCCCGTAAGACCTACCAGGAGTGAAAAATCTGCAGCTGTTCAGTTCTCTCACAATCTGGTTATTTTCAGAAGCCATTCTCTTCCCCGAAGGAAAACCAAAAGAACTGCAGATGCTGTAGATCAGAAACAAAAACATAATTAACAAGCTAACTCAGCCACATTAGGGGCATTTAAACAGTCCTTGGATAAGCATATGGTTGATGATGGGATAGTGTAGGGGGATGGGCTTAGATTAGTTCACAGGTCGGCGCAACATCGAGGGCTGAAGGGCCTGTTCTGCGCTGTATTGTTCTATAAGTTGCTGAAAAAGCTCTGGCGGCTCCTGTGAAGAGTTGATCAGTTCTGAGGAAGGGTCACCAGAGCCGAAACGTTAACTCTGATTTCTCTTCACAGTTGCTGCCATATCTGCTGAGCTTCTCCTGTTTGTGCATCTTCCCCAAAGGGGCCTGCACTCTGAAATTCCCAAATGCTTGAACTCTGCCCCCAGCTTCTTCCATCCCTTCCAACAGAAGTGGATTGGTGCTAAATTCAGTGGACCCGTCCTGAGAGAAAAAACACACCTTCTGCCACCGGAGGGACTCTCACCAATTCTTTGCGTCAAATTGGAGATCTTAATGTGGTTGCACTGACCATTACTGCAGGTGACTTCACTCTGTCAAGCAATGCCAGGTTTCAGTCTCGACCAACACTCTGTAGTCAGATAAGGACAACCCTTTGGTACTCGACATTCTACCCCCCATCCCTCACGACTGCATTCTCCTGTCGAACTCCTGCCCCTGAACCTCCTGCAATTGCCCACTCCCTCAAACTCTTGGACAGAGTTGCAAGCTCAGCTACTCCCCATCACATCTGCCGTTTCCGAATCTGTGGGCCTCCAGTACGTGCTGAGATCGCCCATGCCTCGAATTTCCTCGGGCAACAAGTCTGATCATTTGACGGCCATTATTTTCAACTCCTCCTCAAAAACCAACTCAATGTTTTCGTGTGTTTCCTGGAAGTGCGACCTCACGTGTTCATTTCTCATCAAAAACAAAAATCCAAAGCAAGGCCAGGAAGACATCAGGACCTCTGACAACGGTTCTACACTCAGTCTTTTAATTGCCTTGGCTGCTTGTGTACAACCACTCGAGTTTCCTGGGACTGCCCTTGCATGGTCTCTTCCTGACCTATCCAAACTGGAGTTTGATGGTCTTCAGTAATGGCTTCCCTTCACACCACACTCACAAATCCCCCCCATCCTCTTCCTCAATGAAATGCAACTTCTCCTTACTTCCACCACACACGAGCAAGCAGTCAGCTTTCCTGACTTCGCTGCTGACCCAAAACTGCAGCTCTCTGTGCCCTTACTGTACACCTCTGATCTATCAACCTGTCTCTCTCTCTCTCTCTCTCACATCCAGGCTGCAATATCTCCCAGCTTCTCAGCAAGAGAGAAGTCCACTTGTGGTGGCATTTACAGCAAACGTTCCTCATTGGAAATCGATATCATATCCTTCCTGGACCTTCCTGGAGTTGGAGGGTTTGAGCTTTAGGGAGAGGCTGAATAGGCCGGGGCTATTTTCCCTGGACCATCAGAGGCTGAGGGGTGACCTTATCGAGGTTTATAAAATCATGAGGGGCATGGGTAGGGTGAATAGCCAAGGCCTTTTCCCCAGGGTAGTGGATTCCAAAACTAGAGGGCATAGGTTTAAGGTGAGAGGGAAAAGATTTGAAAGGGACCTGAGGGACAACGTTTTCTTGCAGAGGGTGTGAGTACATGGAATGAGCTGCCAGAAGAAGTGGCGGAGGCCGGTACAATTACAACAATTAAAAGGCATCTGGATGGGCACATGAATAGGAAGGGTTTAGAGGGATATGGACCAAATGCTGGCGAAAGAGACCAGATTAATTTAGCGTAAATGGGACAGCATGGATGAGTCGAACTGAAGGGGCTGTTTCCACACTGTACTTCTCTATGACTCTCTGACCACTTCCCTGAGCTCAGTCTCAGTATGGTCTTCAATCTGAAGGTTACCTTCAATCCTCATGTCTCTTCCAAGAACAAGGACTGTGGGTTTTCCTGCCTTCCCAGCAACTCTCATTCTGGCTTTGGTCCCTTTACATGAGTAGGGATGTAGTTGTATTGGAGCCAGTTCAGAGGAGGTTCACTGGACTGATTCCAGAGATGAGGGGTTTGCTTTGTGAAGAGAGATTGAGCAGTTTAGACCCATACAGGCAGACCCTGGGCTGTGAGCAGGTTCCATTCTGGAGTCCATTCACAAATTGATTTGTACGCAAGTCGGAACACAATGCAGGACAATATAAAGCAGCTGTTAGTAAGTTCAGGACATATTCATATGTGAGGTCTTTAACATCAGACCCGTATATAGGATTGTGTTAGTCAGGATGAACATCATAAGTCAGATGTGAGATAACAAGGTGTGGAGCTGGATGAACACAGCAGGCCAAGCAGCACCATTGGAGCAGGAAAGCTTCACGTTTCGGGCCTAGACCTTTTCTGATGAAGGGTCTAGGCCCAAAACGTTAGCCTTCCTGCTCCTATGATGCTGCTTGGCCTGCTGTGTTCATCCAGCTCCACACTTTGTTATCTCGGATTCTCCAGCATCTGCAGTTCCTACTGTCAATGATATAAGTCAGATGTGAGTGTATCAGGGACCCCTTGTACTCTGTTAAGTTTGGAAGAATCAGTGGAAATCTAACAGGCGATTGACAAAGTGGATGTAGAGAGAATGTTTCCTCATGTGAAGAAATCTAGAATGAGATGTTACGATAAGGGGCGGCAGGTTTAAAACAGGGGTGAGGAGAAACTATGCCTGTCAAAGGACTGTGAATTTGTGTGGTCGGTGCCGGGACACTGAATAAATTTAAGGATGAAACAGAGAGATTTTTAATGATTAACAGGTTGAAGGGTAATGGGGAGCGGGGCAGAAAAGTGGACTTGAGGCTGAGATGAGACCAGCCATGATTGTATCAAATCGTGCAGCAGGCTAGAGGGGCTGAATGGCTTACTCCTGCTCCTGGTTCTTTCAGAATGTGATAATGACCAGATTCCTTTTTATTTTAATTGATGTTAGACACTGATGGTCTCATAAGCGTCATGAAACCTTGACACAATCGCGTTTTACACACCCCCACCTTTCCCCACTACCATTCCCACAGAATTCCTGCTCACCCCAGACACACATCAGTTCCCAGCTAGCAGGACATTCCATTTTTAAACATTCAACTCAAAGTCTTACTCCAACAAAACATTTGTCTGAATCTTCGATTTGTTTGACTTCCAGGGGCAAAACAACTTCTTGGATTTCGTTTCTTTAATTGGTGTCAACAGATGCTTCCAGGAATCAAATGCACAGAGACATCCTCAAGGTATTCACTGGGATCTGCAATCTCCTAACCAGACCAGGCACAGTATCAGGGTACCATACAATTACTGCAAATGTACTGTTATATCCTTCAGTTCCTGATGGGTTGTCGCATGATGTGCTTTGAAGCTATCATTTCTGAGGTTGCTATCCAGATGTCATCTCCTCACCATACCATAGGATGTCTCTGTCCTGCAGAGTCAGGGATCACTGCTGCTCCGATCACCATGGGGATTTGCAAGGCTGGAGGGGAGTCACACCTTTATAGGGTAACAGTAACTTCAACCAGACCTTTCATCTCCAGAGTAATCATGCCTCTTACACCAAGTTTTACATGCCTCTTAAATTGTCTTAACCTGACGACATATCCTGCTCGTCTTGCCTGACAGCCTGATTGGAACCATGTGTTTGCTTCTTTCACGTCTATTCAAACATGTAACTACTGTACTGTTGAGCTATTTCACTCATGAATTCCCACCAGATGTTCTTGAACGTTCTCTCTGCACCATGTCCAATACATGTCTGTGGCTTTGAAACACTGTCCTTCCCTAGAGCCAGCCGTGCCACTCTCTTTCACCGATTGTTACCAGTTTCATGCCACAGCTACAGCCTTGTCCCACTCTATTGTCACCGAGCCCTGTGGCTTCCAACTGAGATCAGCCTGGAGTGCATCCTGTCTTCATTCGTCCTTTCCCAAGGGGGCAGAGTTTTCATTTGCTTCAGTCCTTCTTGCTGCAATTGCCTACAGGTCCTCCCTCTGCCTCTTGGCTGCACTCTGGGCCGAGAAGAATTCCCTTTCCAGAGACTATCTCCTTCATTGGGCATTTGATCCTCCCTCCTAGCCCTCTCCCTCCAAGCGACGCCTTTGTATTGGACAAACGACACCTCGCCCCGCAAGGCTGGCTTTGACAAGAGATGGGGCTTGGGACAGACGCTGCCAGCTCGACACAACAAGAAGGTGGAAACCAAGGGACATCAAAAGAGCAGTCCGTCAGCCACGACCACGAGAAATACCCTGCACTATCTGGCAGAAGGGCCACGATTTGACATTCTGCATCTGCCTATCACATCTCCTCAAATGGGGAGGACAGAAAACGGGAGGGACTGCCCTTGAGAACGTTGAGGAGGGAGTATGTGGCATTCAAACAGAGAGGTGGCACACTCCCAGCTGGCATGCAAACCAAACCATTTCCCTGCCGTGTTCTGCCATAACTCAATGCGAGTCTGAACCAATGCAGCTAAAGATACTGAACCAACACAGCCAACATATCAGCGTCCGTCAAAAATTATGCCAAATTACTTTATGCCTTTTCAAAGGAAGGAACATCATTTTATGTGTCTGCAAGAAAGTGAAGTGATTTGATTTCCCAGTTTCAGAAAACAACGTGTGGAGTTCCCCAAGGTAAAGGGCACTCCCTGAAATAGCTCCACAGAGGCTACTTTCCCATCATCATGTCACTTTTTATTTACACGCGGTGAGTCCTTGACACTGATCCAGCTCCCACAGAGCCAGTTCTCAGAGTGAACAGAACCGCTGACCCTCCTGTTTATATCTGATAGCCAGGACTCCCCGATTGGACCAAGTTAACAGCCCCAACCAGGGAACTCAGATTGTATTGGGTCCACTTGGCTGATTTTGTTCCAATCACTTGGTTTCCTGGCTCCCGTTAACGAAGAGTAGCTCCCTGACTCATGCATGTCTGACAGGGCCTGTGCTGTGAAACCAGACAGCAAGGGCAACTTGTTCATCATTTCTCACTCAGCAACAACACCCCCACCCCAAACCCCAGCCCCCACCCAGCCTTTTTTAGACAGAGGTGTGACATTCAAAGCGTTGACAGCCACGTGTTGTGGTGACAAGTGTGTTCAGTTCAGGTCACACAGACCTCAGGAAGGCCACTTGGCCAGTTGGGCCATTGCTGCGCCTCTCTGAGTTGGGAGGCTATTTCAGAAAAATGTTACTATCGAGCTCGCCATCAGTGAATTCAGAGCAACTAGTGGAACACAGAGTGGATGGAGATAGAAACTTACAGTTCGAGTGAGCTGCAACTTGGTCATGACTGTGACTGAGCGGGAATGTGTGCAGGCATTTGTTTCCGATGTGTTACAACCGCTCCAACCTGGCAGCCCAACTCCAATGGCAGCTTTCATTCTCAGACGAGAGGCACTGGGATCATACCCTCAACACAGCCCTCAAATGCTCCGACTATCTATCCTGCGTGAAAGAGCAAAGACGACATTTATAGAATAGAAGTGGCTTTTGTGGAAGAAACAAAGAAACCAAACCTGCAATCTAAGCTGGCCCAATCCTTCACAACCTGCTTTTGAATTCGACCAGGGCTTACAAAGCAGCAAGACTGGAATCTCCTCCAGATCTCGCGTTTTCAGACATTTGGGCGTCCACACAAATCAGTCTCGAGATGAAGACAGACAATAAGTCAGGGGCTGTTTCTTCCGAACGTCATCTGATTAAAATACAAAGAGTAGACTTGGAGCTCTTGTGTGTGCAGTGGGTTGGGTCCCTGACTCTGAGTCAAGCTTCAAGGCGAATGCCAGGACGCTTTACCCGTGGATGGGGCATTTGTAATGTGGTTGATTGCCAGTTTGTGAATCCTTCCAATAACCTTGATGGCAGGAGATAGGAGAGGCAGAGTCTCTGAGTCAGTCACCCTGCACAGACAGTGGTAAATTCAGAGAAATTTATCACGGAGAACACAGGAATGGCTGACTGACCAAATACAGACTCATGTCCTGCGTTCACAAAGGAAGACACAAATAACAGCAGAAATGTTGGAGAACACAGGGTTTAGTGAGAGGGAGGAACTAAAAGAATCAGTATTAGTAGGGATAACAAGGCGTAGAGCTGGATAAACACAGCAGGCCAAGCAGCATCAGAGGAGCAGGAAGGCTGACGTTTCGGGCCTTAAGGGTCTAGACCCGAAACATCAGCCTTCCCGCTCCTCTGATGCTGCTCGGCCTGCTGTGTTCATCCAGCCCCACACCTTGTTATCTCAGATTCTCCAGCATCTGCAGTTCCTATTATCTCTGATACAGTATTAGTAGGGAATGGTTTTGGAGAATTTGTTGGGATTGAAGGCAGATATATCCCCACAGCCTGATTATCTGCACGCCAGGAAGAAAGTGGCGAGGGAAATAATGGTCACCTTCTTAGATTCTTTAGGCTCTGGAGCAGCTCCTGAAGATCGGAGGGTAGCTAACGTGTCCGTCTGTTTAAAAGGGGAGGCAGAGAGAAAACTGGGAATTACAGGCCAATAGGCTGACATCAGTTGTGGGAAGAATGTTAGAGTCGATTATGAAATATTTAACAGCTGAACATTTGGAAAACACAGGCAGGATCATACACAGTAAAGATCGATTTATGAAAGGGCAATCAGGCTCGTCAAATTGACTGAAATTTTTCGAGGATGTGACGCACAGAGTTGATGAGGGGCAGGTAGTGGATGCGATTTATTTGGACTTGCGGAAGGCTTTTGATAAGTCCCACATCAGAGATTAGTGCATAAAATTAAAGTATATAGGCTTGGGGGTAGAGTATAGAGATGGATAGAAGAATGGTTGGCAAATGGGAAGCAAAGTGTAGGAATAAACTGGTCTTTTTCAAAGCAGCAACCAGTTAGGAGAGGGGCACAGCAGTGATCAGTACTTGGACTCCAGCTATTCACAATATATGTGGATGATTTAGGTGAGGGAACTGAATGTAAGATCTCTGAATTTGCAGATGACAGAAAGCTGGGTGGGAGGGTGAGCTGTGAGGGGGATGCAGAAATATCGCAGTGTGATTTGGACAGGCTGACTGATTGGGCAGAAGCATGGCAGGCGCACCATAATGTGGGTAAGTGTGTGGTTATTCATGTTGGCAGCAAAAATGGGAAGGCAGATTAAGACTGGAAAGGCCGTAAATCGAGAGAGGAAGATAGTTCGATGAGACCTGGGTATCCTCGCGCATCACCCGCTAAAAGGTAAGAGTGTAGGTGCAGTGGGCAGTAAGTTGGTCTTCATAGTGAGAGGGATCGTGTCCAGGGACGAGGGCTTGTTGTTGCGGTTATACAGGGCACTGGTGACGCTTTTGTGCCGTTTGGATCTTGTTACCTGGGGAAGGATGTTCTTGCTGTACAAGGAGTGGAGGGAAGGATTACCAGATTGATTCCTGTAAGTGGCAGGACTGACATACGAAGACAGATTTAATTCGTTTGGATTATATTCGCTGAAATTCAGAAGGATGAGGGGGATCTCGTACAAACCAATAAAATTCGAACAGGACAAAACAGGTAAACACAGGAAGGATTTCCCACTGCAGGGGAGTCCAGAGCCAAGGGTGATAGTCTCAGGATATGAGATGAACCATTTAGGACTGAGACGAGAAGAAATGTCTGGATATAGCACTTGTAGCTAAAGAAATCTAAGGGAATGGAGGAAAAGCAGGAACGTGGCACTGAGCTCGATGATCAGCAATAATCATATTGAATGGTGGAGCAATGGCCTACTCCTACTTTCTGAGTTCCTATGTTCCTCTGTGAACCACTTCATACTTTCCCCATAATTATGGACGAATCCAACCCTAGAAAACAAAGACAGAAGGTGTTTGATGAAGCTGCAAGGTATCATGAAGAGGGTGGTGTTAGAGATAGAGAAGTCTGAATCTGCAGCCTGACTGACCTGTGTTGAGGGAACTCTGCACCTTGTAAAAGGGGAAGAAACAGGAAATGAAGTGAAGCCAAATCGAAACGTGTAACTCTTGCGAAAACTTCATGGACACAAACAAAGCGTGATGTTGGATCAAGGGTGGATCTAAACAGGCAGGTGCAATACTTTTGTCACATTGCCTGACCTGGAGTTACAGAGTCCTTACAACACAGCGCTCAGCCTCATTGAACAGGATGGGATTCAGAGCAACAAGAGGTCATCTCACGGACAAGTTGGGAGAGGGAACAGAGACTGCTGGAGAAACTCAACAGGTCTGGCAGCATCTGTGGGGAGGGAAAGAGCGAGAGAAAGCAGAGCTAACATTTTGAATCTGGTGACCCTTCTTCACACCTGAACTATTTCATTTGAGATCTGAGAGGGGTTGACTGGAGATGCCTGGTGGACGGGTTTAATATTTTGAGTCCCTTGACTCTCAAATCGCTTAACTCTCTTTCTCTTTCCACAGATGCTGCCAGACCTGTTGCTTTTCTCCATCACTTTCTGTTTTTCTTTCAGAATAAATGAATATATTGTTCACAGATGACGAAACGGATAGCTCAGATCCCTGGGGATTCCCAAACCAAAACTGATTCCTCACCATCAACTGCATTGTGTATTATCGAGGGGAGTGTACCCTTGTGAAAAATGAAACGAGGAAGATTGAAATTGATAGAGCTCTTATTATAATCACTGGTCACCTTAAAATCTCTCACAGCCACCGCTCAAGGATAGTCCTTAGGTAGACTTGGGCAAGGGGGTGGGAGGTGGTTGAAGGGAAACTGAACTAAGGAGGCTACATGTTGAAATTAAACTGGATGGCTCAGAGACTGAATGGATTCCAGGCTCAATTCCCTCATCAGGTTTCCTCCCGTCCTGTTTGGAGCTAACCTGCTTTGTGTCCCGTGTTTGGGCAGCATTCTGTCTTGCTGAGGTAAAATCTTGGCCACATCGGGCCTTCCCCTGGCCCTGCGCCGAGCTCAGGAAACGCACAGTCCCTTAGCCTGGCTCCAAGTCAAGTGCAAAATTCCCCAGAGTCAGCCACAGAGATGCAATGAAATTGTCACGAGAAAAGACAATCCCATGACCCTTGGTCCTTTGGGTGAACAAAAAGAAGCAGGACCCAGTTGCCTGTTACGTGGGACCCAGAAAGCCCAGACAGAAGGCCAATGACAGCTGACCTTTCTCACGTCTGGAGGGAATGAGGCAACTTTCCAATCGACTGACCCATAGGAGCATCACAGTGGCAGTGGCCCAGCTCAGACATTCCTTAACAGGGTTACAGATAAAACCGGGGGCTGGTACATACAATAAACACTGCATGTGCTGGAAAGCTGAAAGAGAAAAGGAACATGGTCCAAGAAGACAATAAGATATTCTTAACGTTTCGGGTCCCATGACCCTTCATCAGAACCCTTCTGAAGAAGGGTCAATGGGCCCAAAATGTTAAATCTGCTTTCTATCCATGGATGCTACCAGACCGGGACAGTAATTACAGGATATAGTGTGAAGCACATAACTAGATCGATGACGCAGTAATTTCTGTTTCTGTTTCTGATTTCCAGCATCTGCAGCCTTATTTTTGGTTTCTATTTTAGTAAGATATTCTTGCTCTGTTGTTGAAGGACATGGACAGAATTTGCCGAGACAGGGAAAATATAGACTTGGATGAAAGGAACATCAGGCTGCTGTCATCTCCCCATTCCCTATACCCCAACCCTCCATGTTATTTTACACTCAGCATCTGTGGAGAGACAGGGTTTCCACATGAAGAGAGGGAGGGGAAGGGGAAGAGGTGAGGGAGAGCGGAGAGGGTAAGGAGGAAGAGAGGGCGAGGTGACAGGTCAGTAGCCCTGATGGACCAAAACAGTAATTGCTGGAAAAGCTCAGCAGGTCTGGCAGTATCTGAGGAGAGAAGCCAGAGTTCATGTTTTGGGTCTAGAGGCCCTTCCTCAGAACCAGAAATGGTGTGGATCAGTTGGCTCCACATTGAATTCTGAAGGTCATTTAGTCGAAGCAACGTGTAATATCGATATGTTTTACAAACCAGCGTGCAAGTATTCACAATGCAGAAACAGGCCCTTCGGCCCAGGAGCTTGTGACTGTCTTCCAGCGCAGCCTCCTCTCAGCCCAACTTCAACCAACAACAACGTGTCATTTGTCTAGCCTCTTTCCTGTCATCACTCAGTTCTCCCTGGGCTGTGATCTGCAAGTTGTGTTTTGCCTGGAGAAGCAGCAAAAGGAAGTTGCTTTGCTCCAGCTCAAAATCAATGCCAAACCAAACCCTAACCAGCTGTTGGGTCACTTGGCCGGTTTCAATTTTCCATGGTGTATTTTCGTGGTTTCATTGTTACACACAATCAAAGCTCTTTGCGATATTTCTCAATTCGGAGAGATCTTCTGAGGTGAAGCAAAATCAAAGTATCTTCACTGAACCACAGAAGGAAAGAACTACACTTGGGAACGCTCCACGCTAACCCCTTTGAAGTTCTCACACGGGATGTTTGTCCCACTCTCTGCAGCATTGGGTGAGATCGCTGTCGGCTATGCTTTAACACGCAGACACAGAAAACTCAAAATGTCGGCACTCACAGTGAAAACAGAAAGATGCAACGATATCAGTGAGGTCTCCTGAGATGTGGGAGCAGCTGACAGGGCCCAGCATTTCATGCCCATCCTAATTGCCCTGGGGAAGGTGACGAGCCACCTTCTTGAATCCTGGCATTAAATTGCCTTCAGGATCGGTTCACACCATTGGTGGCATCATCGATCCAGTTATGTGTTTCACGCTATATCCATGCCATCTCAGACAGACCCTGTGTACAGCTCCACACCCTTATCTGGCCTGCCCCACGTCTCAGTCCATCTGCTGCTCCAACCCTTGTCCATGCCTCTGTTACCCTCCTACACACTGCAGCCACCCTCCCCTGCCTCAGCTCCCAGCAACATCACAATCAGTGACCCTTACCACCCCCCTCAAAACTTTCTCCCACATCCCAATGTCCACTGGTGGGGCATCAGCTAAAGCTCCGCTCTCCATGTCTTTCACCCACACGGTGCCCTGATGCCCCTCCCATCTCCCCGCCTCCCGGTTCCCTCACACGGTGCCCCTTTGCCCCTCATGGTGACCCCATTCCCCAATCACCCTCTGTGCTCACTCATGCTGCTTCCCAGATGAAATACAGTCACAGGTCTCAAATTCTCATCCTCTTTCCAAGACTTGCCTCCCGATCTCTGTCAACTCATGCAGACCCCCGACCTCAACATTTCTCCAAAAACTCCGCCACACCCCGCACCCCTTCCTATGTCAGTAGCCCTCTCCTGCTCTCCCCATCTCTGTAACGTCCTCCAGCCCCTATACCCCTCACTTTCTCTAACCTCATCCAGTCCCTACATCCCTCACTTTCTCTAACCTCATCCAGCCCGTACACCCCTCCCTATCTCTAACCTCCTCCAGCCCCTACACCCCTCAATTTCTCTAACCTCATCCAGCCCCTACACCCCTCCTTATCTCTAACCTTCTCCAGCCCCTACACCCCTCACTTTTTCTAACGTCATCCAGCCCCTACATCCCTCTCTATCTCTAACCTCCACTGGCCCCTACAACCCTCCCTATGTCTAACCTCCTCCAGCCCCTACACCGTTCCCAATGCTGTAACCTCCTCCAGTCCAAACAGACCTCACTATCTGTGTAACATCGTCTGGTCCCGACACACCTCCCGATCTCTGTATTCCCCTCCGGCTCCTACTACTCTCTCAATCTCGGCCATCTACTCCAGCCCCTTCACCTCTCCCTGTGTCGGTAACCCCCTCCAGCACGTACACGCTTCACTATCTCTGTCAGATCCTCCAGCTTCTGCACCCTCCCTATCTCTGTAACCTTCACCAGCCCCTGCACTCTCCCTATCTCTGTAACCACCTCCAGACTCTCCATGGGTCTATTTGTGTAACCCCCTTCACCCCTACACCAATCCCTATCTGTGTAACCTCCCCTAGCACCTACACCCATCCTACTTCTGTAATCTCCTCCACCCCCTACACCCTTCCCTATCGCTGTCACCCCTCCAGCCCCGACACCCCTCCCTATCTCCGTAACCTCCTCCAGCCCCTACACCCCTCACTGTATCTGTAACTTCCTCCAGACCCTACACCCCTCACTATCTCTGTAACTTCCTCCGGCCCTTACACCCCTCCCTATCTCTGCAACCACCTCCAGCCCCGACACCCCTCACAATCTCTGTAACCTCCTTCCGTCCCTGTGCCCCTCTCTAATTCTGTAGCCTTCCCTGGCCCTTACATCCCTCCCTACCTTTGTAGTATTCTCCAGCCCCTGCTGCTCTCTCGATCTCTGAAACCTTCTCTGGCCCGCCACAGTGGTCGAAAATGCCCTAGACCGCAACTCATCCCTCATACCCCCTCCCTGCAATAATGACTAAAACAGAACCCCCCTCATCCTCACTTACCACCCCCCCAACCTCCGGACCCAACGCATCATCCTCCAACACTTCCGCCATTTGCAATCCGACCCCACTACCAAAGACATTTTTCCCTCCCCACCCTTATCTGCTTTCCGGGGTGCTACACCTGCCCCTACACCTCCCCCCTCACCCCCATCCCAGGCCCCAAGAAAACTGTCCACATCAAGCAGATGTTCACCTGCACATCTGCTAATGCGGTATACTGCACCCGCTGTTCCCGTTGTGGCCTCCTCTACATCAGGGAAACCAAGTGAAGGCTTGGGGACCGCTTTCTAGAACACCTACACTCAGTTCGCACTAAACAACTGCACCTCCCAGTCGCGAACCATTTCAACTCCCCCTCGCAATCCTTGGACCACATGTCCATCCTGGGCCTCCTGCAGTGCCACAACGATGCCACCTGAAGGTTGCAGGAACAGCATCTCATATTTCACCTGGGAACCCTGCAGCCCAACGGTATCAATGTGGACTTCACACGCTTCAAAATCTCCCGTCCCCGACCGCATCTTAAAACCAGCCCAGCACGTACCCAAGATAACAAGGTGTGGAGCTGGATGAACACAACAGGCCAAGCAGCATCATAGGAGCAGGAAAGCTTGATTTTTCGGGCCTAGACCCTTCATCAGAAATGGGGGAGGTGAAGGGGGTCCGGAAATAAATAGGAAGAGAGGTGGAAGCGGATAGAAGATGGATAGAGGAGAAGATAGGTGGAGAGGAGACAGACAGGTCAAAGGGGCAAGGATGGAGCCAGTAAAGGTGAGTGTAGGTGGGGAGTTAGGGAGGGGATAGATCAGTCCAGGGAGGGCGGACAAGTCAAGGGGGCGGGATGAGTTTAGTAGGTAGGGGATGGGGGTGGGGCTTGAGGTGGGAGGAGGGGATAAGTGGGAGGAAGGACAAGTTAGGGAGGCGGGGACAAGCAGAGCTGGTTTTGGGACGCAGTAGGGGGAGGGGAGATTTTGAAGCTTGTGAAATCCACATTGATACCATTGGGCTGCAGGGTTCCCAAGCGGAATATGAGGTGCTGTTCCTGCAACTTTCGGGTGGCATCGTTGTGGCACTGCAGGAGGCCCAGGATAGACATGTCGTCTGAGGAATGGGAGGGGGAGTTGAAATGGTTCACGACTGGGAGGTGCAGTTGTTTATTGCGAACTGAGCGTAGGTGTTCCGCATAGCGGTCCCCAAGCCTCTGCTTGGTTTCCCTGATGTAGAGGAAGCCACAACGGGTACAGCGGACGCAGTAAACCACATTGGGAGATGTGCAGGTGAACATCTGCTTGATGTGGGAAGTCTTCTTGGGGCCTGGGATTGGGGTGAGGGAGGAGGTGTGGGGCCAGGTGTAGCACTTCCTGAGGTTGCAGGGAAAAGTGCCGGGTGTGGTGGGGCTGGAGGGGAGTGTGGAGCGGACAAGGGAGTCACGGAGACAGTGGTCCCCCCGGAAAGCAGACAAGGGTGGGGAGGGAAAAATGTTTTTGTGGTGGGGTCGGATTGCAGATGGCGGAAGTGTTGGAGGATGATGCGTTGGATCCGGAGGTTAGTGGGGTGGTACCCCACCAGCTCCCTAACCTGTCCTCCCACCTATCCACTCCTTCCACCACAAGCCCTACCCCCATCTCCTACCTACTAGCCCCATCCCGCCTCCTTGTCCGCCCTCCCTGGACCGACCTATCCCCTCCCCAACTCCCCACCTACACTCACCTTTACTGGCTCCAACCCCGCCTCTTTGACCTGTCTGTCTCCTCTCCACCTATCTTCTCCTTTATCCATCTTCTATCTGCCTCCCCGTTTCTCCCTATTTATTTCATAAGCCCCTTCCCCTCCCCCATTTCTGAAGAAGGGTCTGGACCTGAAACATCAAGCTTTCCTGCTCCTCTGGTGCTGCTTGGCCTGCTGTGTTCATCCAGCTCTACACCTTGTTGTCTCTACACCCCTCCCTATCACTGTAACTTCCTTCCATCCCTGTGCCCCTCTCTATCTCTGTAGCCTTCCCTGGCCCTTACGTCCCTCCCTACCTCTGTAGTCCCCTCCAGCCCCTATTGCTCTCTCGATCTCTGAAACCTTGTCTGGTCCCTACACTCCTCTCCATCTCTGAAACCCCCTCCAGCACCTGCACCCCTCCCTATCTCTGTAACCTCCTCCAATCCCTGCACCCTGGCCCTATCTCTGAAATGCCCTCCAGCCCCTACTGCTGTCTCTATCTCTGTAACTTCCTCGGCCCTTGCACACCTCTCTATCTCTGTAATCTCCTCCAGCCCCTGCACCCTCCCTTTCCAACAAAGGCACTTCCCGTTTGATGTGGGGACCAGGCATTGGGCAAAGTCTGCCCAGTGGAAGCTAAGCACCCCTGCCCTAGTGTTCACTCTCCCATGCTGCCCCCGATCCCCGAATGTCACCTCCAGCCCCATATCCCTTATCCTCAGCCTCTGTCAGCTACAACTGAATGTTTTTGACAAGGTTGTTTGGCTGTGATCAACAGTGGCCCCATGGAATATCCAGAGAAAAGCTGCCACCTTTCTCGTCACACTGAACCCCAGGCACATTGCGTGTGGGGTTAAAGAGTTCCCTTTCCTCGAAGGATACTGCTCAAGTGGTTAAATACACCAAGGTATGCAATGATTTAAATAGTCAAGGCTTTCTGTTATTTCAACCTTCACAGTCAACAATTCAGCAACCTTGAATCGATCTGGCTTGAACAAAAGGATTTTTGCAGAAAATATGCACTTCTGGAAGGGTGTATGGAAAAAGAAAAGACTACACACACACTCAGATACACACATGCATGAACACATACACACACACACACACACAGATGCACGCACGCACACACATACACACATGCATAAACACACACTCAGACACACACTCAGGTACACACACACATTCAGATACACGCATGCATAAACACACACACACATAGACACACACACACACACACACACACACACTCAGACACACACATGCATAAACACACAGAAACACATGCACAGACACACTCACAGACACGCACTCACACTCAACCGCACACAAAACAGACAGGCATATACACACACACACTCACACGCACAGACAGACAGGCACACACACACACACA
>JAHRHZ010000003.1:4359323-4438410 GCA_024137785.1 Ginglymostoma cirratum
GCAGCATCAGAGGAGCCGGAAGGCTGACGTTTCAGGCCTAGACCCTTTTCTGAAGAAGCTTCTAGGCCCGAAACGTCAGCCTTCCTGCTCCTCTGGTGCTGCTTGGCCTGCTGTTTTCATCCAGCTCTACACCTTGTTATCTCAGATTCTCCAGCATCTGCAGTTCCTACTATCTCTGAGGCAAGTAATGCTGCAGCTTTATAGAACTTCAGTTAGGCCACACTTGGAATATTGACTACAGTTCTGGTCATCAGCTGCGTGGACTTTGCACATTCTCCCCGTGTCTCCGTGGATTTCCTCTGGGTGCTCTGGTTTCCTCCCACAGTCCAAAGATGTGCAGGGTAGGTGGATTGGCCACACTAGATTGCCCATAGTGTTCAGGGATGTGTAGATTAGGTGGGTTACACGGGGAATGGGTCTGGGTGGGATGTCTGAGGGATGGTGTGGACTTGTTGGCTAAACGGCAAATTTCCACACTGTAGGGATCCTACAATCACACTACCAGAAGGATGTGGATGCTCTGGAGTGGGTACAGAAAAAGTTTACCAGGATGTTGCCTGCAATGGGGGATTTTAGCTATGAAGGAAGGTTGGATAGACTGGGTTTGTTTTTGCCGGAACGCAGGAGGTTGAGGGGCGACCTGAAAGAAGTTTATAAGATTGCAAATGACATGGATAGAGTGGAAAGTATGAGGCCTTTTCCCAGGATGGAGGGGTCAATTACTGGGGGACACAGATTCAAGGTGCAGGGGGTGGGCAGTTTAAAAGACATGTGCAAGGCATGTTTTTCACACAAAAGGGTGGTGAGTGTCTAGAAAATACTGCCAGAGGAGGTGGTGGAAGCAGGCACAATAGCAGCATTCAAGAAGCACCTGGACGAATACATAAATAGGAAGGGAATAGAGGGATACGGATCCTGTAAGTGAAGACAGTTTTAGTATGGACAGGCAAAATGTGTCAGCGCAGGCTTGGAGGGCCGAAGGGCCTGTTCCTGTGTTGCATTGTTCTTTGTTCAAATAGGGAAAGATTTAATAAGAAGAGACAAGGGTGACTATTACCCACTCAACAGATAGTTGTCTCTTGAAGAAGCATCTGTTTTACCCTCCAGGAACATACAAACAAAAGGGATTAAAAACTGTGTGTGTTATTGGCTGGACCCAGTCCTCATGTGTGGACTACAGTGCTGTGAGGGCCACAACATTGAGAACTGCCAAGTTAAACATCCCTGCGCTGCAGGTAGAACGAATGTGAAAGCCTCTCTCTCACTCTGAAAGTATTCAGAACAACAGAATTTCCACCAAGGTTCACAAAGTCAACATCTCGACTACCAACATCGGTGCTACCAGTAACACCCAACGACAAACACATATCTAGAGACTGGTCCATTTGCTTTGCTTTTGAACATTTTAAACTCACATCCGTGCTGCATCATCATTTTATTTTACAGTTTGCCATTGAAAAACTCATTCATTTGTCCATTCAGGGAAGCCAGCTTAAATTGGCTGCTTCTAAAACACAAGTTCATATGGGAGCCAGGTAACAGCAAGGGAAGGGATTCCGTGTAAATGAATCTTGTTGCAATCAACCAAGGGAGTCGGTGAGTAGCCAAGGGGAGCGAGTTTATCCCTCCTCTTGGAAGCTCAATGATTTGGGGTAACGTGCCTGGAGCAGTAACAATTTGGTGAATCTGATCAGGGCTTGATACTAACAGTGAGCTTCGAAGCTACTGTAAAATCGCAAGTCCTTACTGATGTTGCAAGATGTTACAAGGGAAGTGGTATGAAAAGGAAAAGTGCTTTCTTCATGTGTCCATGCATGTGAAGACTTTTAAGGGTTTATAATCCAGTGAGCCTCTCATTAGTATCCTAAGTTAGTTTTTCTAGGATACTACACCTTTGGGTCAGGAATGACTGACAGTGTTTTCTCAAAGAGCCATACAGAAAAGGACAGAATATTTCCCCTATCATAACCTCTGTCAGTGTTACACACAGTTCAGATTGATCTAAATCTCCAACAATTTTACATGTCACTTCTAAGCCTGGCTACCTAATGGAAGATATCTTGCCCAGATTTATCCTCGGAAAGTCTCACCTTCCCAACAGTATTACTCAACACCCCTCCATCGCAACATTGTAAGAATACAGCATGACAGAAATGCACCATATTTCTGCCGTCAACACTTTATCTAAGTACCATTATCCAAGTTGTCTTCATTTATCACAACTGATTGTTCGGTTCTGAAGCTGTCAGGTTTATTAAATGTCAGCTCAAAATTATTCTTAACCTGATTTGTTTTTTTGTTCGCCAGGTTTAATGTTGACATAATGAACAGTCAGAACAACTTTGAAATAAGTCCAACCAGCTCTTTCAATGAACAGAAACTCAACTGGACTCACCACTTAAACACAGTGGCTATAAGAGCAGGCCAGAAGCTAGGAATACTGCAGCGAGTAACTCACCTCCTGACTCCTCAGAGCCTGTCTACCATCTACAAGGCACAACTCAGGAGTGTGATGGAATACTCCCCACTTGCCTGGATGAGCGCAGCTCCAGCAACACTCCAGAAGTTCAACACCATCCAGGACGAACATAGAAAATCGGAGCAGGAGTAGGCCATTCAGCCCTTTGAGTCTGCTGTACCATTCAATATGATCTCGGCTGATCCTACAACTCAGTACCCCCTCCTGCTTTTTCCCACACTTTCCAATCCCTTTAGCCTGAAGATCCTCTCCAACTGGCTCTTCTTGAAAACATACAATGTTTTGGCCTCAACTGCTTTCTGTGGCAGAGAATTCCACAGGCTCCCCACCTCTCTGGGTGAAGGCATTTCAGTGGAGCTTTAAAGCAGAATGGAATTAGAAAGTAAAGTTGTTATTGGGTGGCATCAAGCTCAGCATACAAGGGAGACAGAAGCCAGTCATCTCCATCTGAAAACATCACATCACCACACTCTGTTTCTCAGGGCTGTGGTTGTGACCTGACAATCCTCAATAGGTTCATCAATGGCTCTCCGTCCCTCCCCAAGACTTTCATGTTTCTCACCCGGGCTGACATCTCTGTAAGCACTAACAGTCAAACGCAACAGGTTAAATTCTGTCTCAACTGACTACACTTGCTGCTAAAGTGCCATATACTTCACCTCTTCCAATCCCTGACAGCTTCTGGCACAAACAGGTTGAGACAATGAGGGAAGTCCCCAAGCATCTGCGGCAGTGGTGACAGCAAACAGCCTGAGGTCTCCCAGAGATTGGGCCAAAGCACAGGCAATTCAGCCTGAAATAATTCCACAAAGATCAGTGTCCCACCACAAGTCACCCTTTATTTACACATGGACAGTCCTTGATACTGATCCAGCTTCCTCAGAGCCAGTTCTCTGACACGCCTGTCCTTATCTATCATCCAGGGCTCCTTGATTGGGCTAGGTTAACGGCCCCAATCAGGCAACTCAGGCCCTATGAGATACACGTGGCTGGCCTTGGTCCAGTCACTACATCGACCTTGTCGGGAGTGCGAGCTCAGCACGGCTAAGCACTTCTGAAAAACTGTCAAACTTTTAACTTTATTTCTATTCTTCTAAATACTAAGAGGGACTGAACTGTTTGACAGTTAACTTTGCTTTGTTATTCTCACACTTCGTACCTGAGATTTTGTACCTGTGTACCTTTGTACCTGAGATGGTGCCAAGAATGTTGACATTAGATACTTTTCACTTTACTCATGTACTTCCGTACATCTAACAATAAATTCTAATTCTCATCCTAGTTCGAAATGTCCCAGTCTGTCAACAGGTATTTTGTTTGAAATGAACTGATACCTTTGAGAGCAGTAAGCCAGCATTGTTTGTCTAAGCCATGCACTGAAAGAACAGGTTGATGAGATCATCAGATCACAGATTTCACTCTTATATTAGCCTTAACTGCCACACTTTAACATTGATATGAAAATATATTTTCCACTTTCTCCTCACCTGCCTTAATAACTGTGTTTACATTGATATTTTGCAGTCACGGCCTCAGTTAAGACGAATTGTACAAGTTGAGGATGCTGTAAAAAATGTGCAGAGGTCTCCATAAGAGGCCTCACCAACATCCTGTACTACCTCAACATAGCGTCCCAACTCCTAAACTCATAGATCTGAGCAATGAAGGCAAGCGTACTAAACCTCTTATTAATCACACAGTCTACATGTGATGCAAACCTCAAACAATAATGTACCTGAACGTCTAGGTCTGCCTGTTATACAACACTGCCCAGGAGCCTACTTTTATTTGTTTAATTGTCCTGCCCTTGTTAGTATTACCAGAACGCAATACCTCGCATGTATCCAAATTAAACTCCATCTGCCACACCTCAGCCCATTGACCCAATGGATCAAGATCTCTTTGTAATCTTAGGTAACCTTCTTCACTGTCCACTATACCAACAATTTTGGCGTCACTTGCAAACGTACTAACCATGCCTTCTATATTCTCATCCAAATCATTTATATAAATGACAAACAAAAGTGGACCCAGTGGTGATATCTGTGGAACACCTTCCTCAAAAACTCTAATAAGTTAGTCTAACACAATTTCCTTTACATGAAGCCATGCTGACTCTGCTTAATGAGGTGATGATTTCCCAAATGTGCTGCTATTACATCCTTCATGATTGATTCCAACACTTTCCAGCAATAGATGTTGGGCTAATCAGCCCTTTAGTTACCTTCTGTCTTTCCCTCCCTCCCAAAGGGTGTGTCACGTTGACAGTTTTCCAGTCCTCTGGTAGTTCCACAGAATCCAAGGCTTCTGGACAATAACAACTAACGCAGCCACTATTTCTCCAGCTATCCCTTTTAGGATCCCAGGGAGCAAGCGATCGGACCAGAGGACTCATCTGCCGTTAGCCCTGTTCGTTTGTCTAATACTCCTTCTTAGTGACAATGCCAGGGTCACCGTTACTGAGACCAGCTTTCTGCTTGAGATTTATCAATTCCAGCTGCTCTGGGGGGAATTGAACCCTTGTTCCCAGAGCACTGGCCTGGGCCCTCTGGTTTGCTCACTCAGTGACAATAATCGGAAGCAGGACAGAAAGCCAAGGACTGAGTCTTTTCAGCCCAGAATATTCTTTGGCCACTGTCAGGAAGGTATTGGGATTCTTGTCCAACACCATCCCGCTAAATGAAGTTCTGTTCACAGCTCCAGTTCCGGAAGGTTCCGTCCGCAGCGTACAAAAGTTCAACAGATGAGATGCTTCCCAACAGTTTGTGTGGCAAATTGCAAGATACAGTAGGGCATGGTGATTGATTTCACTTCTAATGCTAGCGTACATTTGGTTATATATTGTATTGTTAAGGTATACCTACATTATTCCATGGTGCACATTGATCAGAAATACAAGCTCCTTCCTACCACTCTCCAGTGGTAGTGTCCCTACCTCTGAGCCAGTACCCCCGGGCTCAACAGCTACCCGCTCCAGAGGTGTATCATGATATCTCTGACCAGGTTGGTTCAAAACTATCAAGAATGGAGCAAGTCGGCAAAGTTTGAAAACATTTTTCATCACTGCAATTACCTTGAAGATGCAATGAGCAGTTTTTCATTGATTAGACTCTGCGCTCTCCATATCTTCCTCAAGGTCCAGCCTCAACCCTCCATCTTCGTTGCCGTGCAAGTTGGAAGGTCTTGAATTTTCTAAGAAAACAGACGCAGTCTTTGCTTCCTCAGTGAAGGCCAAGGGCCAACGTAGCTCAGCAAGTGAGGGAGGTGGCAACAGTTACAGCAAGCAAGTTCAGAGAAATGCTTCAGGCAAACATATTGGAAATGATCGGGAATAAAAAGCATTTTATTGGAATTCAAAAGTTCAGAGCTGTTGCAGTGAAATGAATTAAATCACTGTTGCTTTGATAGTTTGGGCAAGACGTGAAAGTTTCACTCAGCGACGAGTCAGTTTACTGATTTTAGTTATGAAAAGACTACAAACTGGAAATAACTTGCATGAGTCTGGTCACATGGTGTTGAATTCCATGCAAAATTATCTCAGACACAGAAAACAATCAATGCTAGCAACGTCAAGGCAACGTTGTATTTCATACTGTCAAAAGGAACTTGCGAATCTGATTGGTCGACTGCAATTTGAGGAGGTTTCTGCCCAGATATCATTTAGAAATCCTTAAGCCATCTCTCTGAAGACAACACATTGGGAAAAGAACACTTCACATTGAACAGCAGAAGCTTCCAACAGTCTTAGAGCTGCAACAATGTAGATTCAACAATTACTTCAGTCAATAAGGTAAACTGCAATGAAACAACAAAGTGAATGCAGCGTACGGAGAGCACAATTTGAACAATGGGCATTCAGAAATAATGACCAGCTCCAAGTACCTGCTAATAATCAGCCAATGCAACACCATTCACCGATACTGATCTATCCACCAAGGAAAGGCTCAAGCTATCACATCCATTTGATAAATCAGCAAATTGGCAACTGTGGAAAGTGCAAGTCCTGTGATTTTAAAACAGCTTCAGGACAGGACACCAAACCAAATGCCGAATTAGCTTTGCGCACTACTCTATCAGAGAAGAACACCAGCTCATGTGTTGCATAGACATCAGATCGATGAGAAACAAACTGCATTTGACAACCTCCTAACAGCCTTCGATCAATATTTCATTTCAAGAACAAAGAGGGCGCTACCGGGATCACACTTCAACAGTGAATTCCAACTCTGAGCAGGGTCTGCAGGTAAATTTGTTAAGGTCCTGTGTGTCTGTGCTACCTGAACTGTGCAACTATGGAAATTTGCAGCAGGAGCTCATTGGTAACAAAATTGCCAATGGTCTTTTTGATGAATCAGTGTCTATTTTCCTTCCGTCACAAGCAGATCTAACTTTGGAACGAGTCATCCAAATTGCTGAGCATACAGGGTCTAAAAAAGAAATGGTTCAAGAAGCATTAGATAGAAAAAAAATTCCATTCATTGCAGAACATTCTACAGAGGGTGTTGACTACCTAAAGCCCAATAAACCCTCAATCCAGGCAAACCTCTCATCTGAACAATATACAGCATGGGACAAGATCAATGCAAAATCCCAGGCAATCTGATGATGCAGTATCTTTCAGATGGGTCGTTCCACCAGCCCACATCAGTGAAGAAAAAACTGTCCAGCCTTACACAAACCACACACTCAATGTTGGTAAAGTGGTCACTTCTCAAACACATGTTACAGTTGAAGGAATACACCGAGCAGCAAACCAATTTGTTCTTGCACCATGTAGATCATACCTTGGAACAGACCCTTGACCAGTCCGAATATACTGCAAAGGATCTATTTTCCTCCCCATGGAGGAACAATACCAGTCTTTCTTGGAGACCAGATGCTGTTAATGAGAAAGAAGAAACAACCCCCCCACCATCTGTTCCTTCAGTTACATCAACCCAAGAGCCTTCAACAAGACAAGCTAATTGAACCAAAACCAGCAGAGAGAAAGGCAACTCAAAACTTGACCTTAAGTATTTCTGTGTTTTGTCTTGGACTTTCCAGATCCACGTGTTGGCAAGGACTTAGGAAGAGATAGGAAGAAATGAATGTTCAGTAAATATTATACAACTAATTAATCTAGTTTCACTCATTTAAGAATGACTCAAAGTTTACCGTTGGGTGGGGAGGTGAGGTAGAAAAGCTTGGGGAGGGCTGTTGGAAAAGTACATTAGAACTCTGGAGCAACCTTGCACTGACATCACAGATCTGTTTGTCACTGGGCATAAATAGCTCATTGTGGGCGGACTGAAGAGAAGGAGAGGGCAAACACATGGAGAGCTCACAGAATTTTGAAATCTAGTCCCTGCAAACAGCAGAAAGATGTGCAGAGAAGCATATGGGGTTCACTGACTAACATTCAGTGGCAGGATTTACAGAAGAGGTTTCCAATCACATAACAGCCTGCTTAGAGTGTAGTACATCTCTGATCACCATGCTCTGGAGTATTTAGTCTTAACAATGTAATAGTGTTATGGAGAAGCCCAAAACTGAAGACAGTTCTTGATTTTGCTTTCTGTCTGACAAGTCTGTCTTGACCCCAAAACTATATGGCAAAAGAGGAAGATGATTAGAATAGTCAGGTCTTGAGATACACAAAGCATGGATGACTAAGACCAGTCATTGGTCTGGCCCTCATTAGGATGCTGTGTGCCTTACGATAGCACAGGAGGCAAGCAGTATACATTCAATACAACAAGACCAGGGATGAGAGATTTCAGTTCCCAGGAAAATGTGAGGAGCTGGAGTCATTCTTGCGAGAAGAAGGAACATCAACGACGGACATAGAAAAATGGGAGGTTTCGATGGCGGAGTTCCAGGAAGAATTGTTTCCACTGAGGCTAACAGTCTGTTTCCATGCTCTATGATGGTTTTGTGCGAGGGAGATTGTGCCTCACAAACTCAAGTGAGATTTTTGAGGAAGTAACCAAGATGATTGATGAGGGCGGGGCAGTAGACATCGTTCACTTGGACTTTAGTAAAGCCTTTGACAAAGTTCCACATGATAGACTGACTAGTAAAGTTGGATCACATAGGATTCAGGGGGAGCTTCCCAACTGGATTAAAAAATTGGCTTAATAGCAGGAGACATAGAGTAATAGTGGAGGGTTGTTTTTCGGACTGGAGGCCTGTGACCTCATCATGCTGGGTACACTTCTGGTTGTCACCTATATAAATGATTTGGATGAGAATATAGAAGGCATGGTTAGTAAGTTTGCAAATGACACCAAAATTGTTGGTATAGTGGACAGTGGAGAAGGTTACCTAAGATTACAAAGAGATCTTGATCAATTCAGTCAATGGGCTGAGGAGTGGCAGACGGAGATTACTTTTGGTAAAACAAACAAGGGCAGGGCTTACACAATTAATCGTAGGGCCCTGGGTAATGTTGTAGAACAGACAGACACAAGGGGTTCAGGTGCATAATTCTTTGAAGTTTGCATCACAGGTAGACCAGGTTTCCTGCTCCTATGATGCTGCTTGACCTGCTGTGTTCATCCAGCCCCATGCTTGTTATCTCGGATTCTCCAGCATCTGCAGTACCTTTTATCTCTGATTAAGAATGTGTTTGGCACACTTGCCTTCAGTGCTCAGTCGTTTGAGGATAGGAGTTGGGACATTACGTTGAGGTTGTACAGGACATTGGTGAGGCTTCTTCTGGAGTACTGTGTCCAGTTCTGGTCACCCTGTTATGTGAAATATATTATTAAACTGAAGAGCGCTCTGTTAAGATTTACCAGGATGTTGCCGGGAAATGAACGATTTGAGTTACAGGGAGAGGCTGGACAGGCTGGGATGTTTTTCACTGGAGCATAGGAGATTGAGGGGTGAGCTTACAGAGGTTAATAAAATCATGAGGGGTGTCAATAAGGTGAGTAGCAGGTGTCTTTCCCCTAGGATGGGGCATTTCAAAATTAGGGGACATATTTTTAAGGTGACAGAACAAAGATTCAAAAAATACCCGAGGGGCAACTGTGTTTACACAGAGTGTTTCGGTGTGGAATGAGCTGCCAGAGAAAGTGGTGGATGCAGGTACAGTTACAACATTTAAAAGTCATTTGGACAGGTACATGCATAGGAAAGGTTTGGAGGGATATGGGCTAAATACGGGTGGGTGGGAAGCGCTTATTTGTGAGATTATGGACTGGTTGGACCGAAGGATCTGTTTCCTTGCTGTGTGGCTAAACTCCGAGTCAGTCACTTGAGGACAGCCATTCAAGGCCTTCATCCCAAGCCTGAGAAGCGGTGTTCCTTATCGAGGTTACCACAACCAGCAGCAGTGCTGGAAGCAAAATAGCTGCTCTGAGAATTGGTTCAGTGTGAGAACTGGAACATTACAAAAGCTGGGAAGCAGAGAGACCATATACAGAGAGAGAGAGAGAGACTCCTTTCAGAGACAGGCTGCACAATTAACATGGGCTGATTGGCCTCGGAGTTGTGCTGTGACCATCGACTGCATCAAAGCATGCCTTGTCTGAGGAAGAAGCAGACTCAGTGAGAATATAATTGCAAGAGGGATGATCTGGCTTTCCCTCCCAGCACCTTCCTCTCTTAGCTTCACAGGCAGCAGTGGTCCAGACTGCACAGCAGAACCCTGATAAAAACACAATGTTGTAGCCAAGAAACACTGTGCTTGGATTACGTTGCTTCGACACTCGAGATAAAAGTAGTTTATTCAAGCATTTTTATGCCACAGCCCATTTAGTTGCTCACTCAGTGATGCAACCTCACTTTTAACAAAAGCCCCTTCAAAGCCTTTCACACAGAATAGCGTTCTGCACATAAAAGTGCTCTGACCTGTTGAAACAAATGTCATGTAATTTGATAAGAGTGCGGAGACAAGAGGGGACTATTCAGCACATGTGACTCAGCCTCATCTTTCAACTGGCATCGACTCCCTGCCACTCAATGAACAGCTTCTTGGAGAGAGAAGACCCTTCACAGTGAGGCAATTGTTACTCTTCACTTCAAGCGCGTTCAGATCACAGATGAACAGCTTTCATTTGGTCCTTTGGAATTCTCTATTTGGATCAACGATGTGTTCATCTGAATTCAAGGTCTGGGAATGACTGCTTGTTATCGATTGGCTTCTCGATCATACAGAAATTGTTGTCTCTGAACAACATGATATTGCAGATTTCAATTAAACCAGTGCCACACTGAGCCTGGACTGAAGGTTCCTTCACTGATACCTTCGTGTTTTCACAAAACCATCGTCAACATCACAATGTCTGTAGGCCAGCAGAATACAGATCTCCATTTAGCGCTCAGAGTCTCGTAGGCTTCACTGCCCACATTCAAATCTCCCCGGCAGCAGTCACTGAGTGCTTAATTGCCACTGGGCCAATTAGCCAGCTCAGGGTGGATGGATTACCTGGGCTCCACTCTGCCCAGGGATCTTTCAGCCCAAGAAGCCACCCATCACTGCAGAGATAACACAGTATGGAGCTGGAGGAACATAGCAGGTCAGGCAGCATCAGAGGAGCAGGAAAGTTGATGTATTGTGTCGGGACCCATCATTGCAGGCTTGCTTCAGACACCAGGCCCACTTGCAATGCATTCCACACTGCACACTGTTGCAATTCCAGCTGTTGTCACTATCATAGAAGTAAGATCCCAAACTGAGATCTGGCTTCATCGGTCAGATTTTGTCTGTTTTCTTTTGGTTTTGGCTGGGTGGATCTTCACCGAATTGCAAGTTCGCAATACTGCAGATTCACTTTTAACAATAGAACAGAAATTTATTATGCAAGCGAAGTGAAGATGAAACAAAATCAATCAAACTGTTTACATCTAACACACGCTCAAAGAGTTAAGGCCACACAGTAAGAAGCATAATTCAATTCAACCAAACAGAATCCTATTACGGTACTCAGACACCAAAGAGAAACCCTTTTTCTAGCTCACATTGGGTTGAATGGGCTTTGGCTTCAATTACCAGTCATGACAATTCAATAGACAAACAGGAAGCTAGGAGAACACAGCAGGCGACGCAGCATCTGGAGGGAAGGAGCAGTCAATGTTTTGGGGATTACCCAAAACGTTGACTGCTCCTTTCCTCCAGATGTTGCCTGGCTTGCCGTATTCTTCCAGCCTCCCGTTTTTCTATCTTGGATTCCAGCATCTGCAGTCTTTTGTCTCTATTAGAATTCAATAGCCTTTTCCTTGATCCATCATACAACTGAGATTAAACCTTCCCAACTTCAATAACCCTCCACGCCTTTAACCAAACACTTCTCAACTGGCATTTGTAACTAAAATTCCTTACATGGGGGTAACCTGTTTGTTACAATTCTAAACTGTCTTTTCCCTTTCTCAAGACAACCCTCTTTGCATGCCCAACTTGCCCAAACTCAAAGTAGAAAAATCTTTTGTATCCCCGAAGCCCAGAAACATTTCCAGAATCTTCTGCCTAAATCTTAATGCACTACATTGTTTCCATCACTTGAGCTGAAACACTCCCATTGTAACCAAAAAACTCATACTCTCCAGCAAGTCTTTCTCTCACACAGTGTTTGGAAAAAAATCACCATGGCTACAGAAATGCTTTCAAGTTAATCATCGAACCCCTTTCGACACATGAAAAAATCCACACGTCATTCGGTTAAATTCAAAACTTCAAGCTCCAAACTAAATTATGTTAAAATACATATGAATCACAGGTACCTTGCATGACAAAACCAAAGGGTCCCGACCCGAAAAGTCAGCTTTCCTGCTCCTCTGATGCTGCCTGGCCTGTTGTGTTCCTCCAGCTCCACACTGTGTCTTCTCCTGACTAGGTTTGATCTGAAAGTCAATTTTCAGCTGGTGTGTTTAAAATTATACGTATTCCTGCTTGCTTTGCTCTGTCTTCACAATTTGAGCTGCCATGAAGTTTGGGGCTCAGTGTTCTGTCGTGCAGTGGAGATAGGTCACTTTCTGAGGCTGTCACTCTCTCTTCTACTCTCTCCTTCCATAACTCTCATGTTTTCCCCGGACCTATGAGTAACTGGGAAAGTTGCTGCAATCCTGTGTTGATACAGCAATGTAGATAATGCTGATTCCTGTCAGCCACCTGAAAAATAATGTCTCATCAACCTTCATCCCAATATCCAATCGACATTTCACAGAAAGGTATATGACAACAGTCAGGATTTGATACTGCTGACTGAAACAGTGCCCCTGGAGCCAGTGTAATTTCCAATATGACAAAGCATGTTGTGCTTCTATGGTTCTTTAAAGGGGTCAAGACACTCCACGGCACTTCAAATCAACAAAGCGGGACATCAAGTGACAAACACTACGATGAGGTGAATGGCCAAAAGGTAGGAGCAAAGCATCTTAAAGGACATGGGGCAGCACAGTGGCTCAGTGGTTTGCACTGCAGCCTCACAGCACCAGGGACCCGGGTTCGATTCCACCCTCGGGGTGACTGTCTGTGTGGAGTCTGCACATTCTCCCCATGTCTGCATGGGTTTCCTCCGGGTGCTCTGGTTTTCTCCCACAGTCCAAAGATGTGCTGGCTAGGTGGATTGGCCATGCTAAATTGCCCATAGGGATATGTAGATTAGGTGGGTTATAGGGGGATGGGTCTGGGTGGGATGTTCTGAGGTTTGGTGTGGGCTTGTTGGGCCGAAGGGCCTGCTTCCACACTGTAGGGATTCTATGATTCTATGATGACAAGAGAGAGGCAGATAGTTGGTGTTTTTGACAGAGGGAATTCCGGAGCTCAGAGGCCAGACCATCCGTGGTGGAGTTGGGATGCTCAAGAGATGAGAACTGCAGGAAGGCAGGAGTCTTGCAGTGGAGTGGTGGGGGGGAATGGGGAGGCGTTGGTGTGGCAGGGAGAAGGGTATTTTCGAGCTGAAGGAGATTACAGAGCTGGCGATGGGACAAGAGGAATTGGAAATGAAGATTGAGAATCCTAAGAATGAAGGGGCTGCTTAAGCAGAAGTCGCTGTTGGTCAGTGAGTCCGAGTGAAATGGGTGAGAAGGGTCCAGTGCAAGTCAGGACATTGGCTTGGTCAAGCCCAGGAAGTGCAGAACTCAACAGAAACAGGGTGGATGTGTTGAGGGAGGTGAGGCCAGGAGTTTGAATCATTTGGACCGGAGGACACAAAACTACGGGTGAAAGCTTTGGCTGATGGTAGGGTCGGATTGGCTGATCCTGCAGAGGGGCAGTCCAAGTGATGGTGTGCTGCCGCAAACTGTCAGCCGAAGGTCCATGATGCTGAGCGTCCCAATTCCCGCTTTCAACCAACAGAAAGCGCAGAAACAAAAACAAAAACCTGAGCTACTGCGGGGGGGTAAACAGATATCTCCTTTGTATAAGGCTCAAGACCACAAAGAACAGAATGTTGTACACTTCCCTTTAGTGGGGATCTCAACAGGGTTTCATGTGGTTGATTATTGCCTGAATCAACAAGGTTTCAGTCATGTTCCTTTGTTGAGGGAACTGGAGGTTAACTATGCTGATGCAAAAGATTGGACGTCAAGTCAGCTCTGAGTGACAAGAATTCATGTGTGGTCTTCAGAGCACACTGGGTGATTAATTCATTGGTGAAAGCAGCGTTGTTTTTTTTTTAATATTTTCCCAGCAGCTGTAAATATAAATGCAAGGTCTTTCTTTGTATTTCTTCAGATTTAAAACTATTTGCATCCAACCGTATGGTCAGGCTTCTGGTTTTAACATGACTGAGCCCACACGCCCAAATCTCTGTAACACCATTGCGCTGGATTGTTCAGCCAGAGATACCAATCACAAAGACTGTTCCCATTCGTGTTCCATATCTGTGTCTGCAAGGCTTTACTCGGAATTATAAGCTGATGGACAGTTCCCGGAGCGGGTACATAGCGAAGAAGACAAATCCTCTTGGCAAACCCACCGTCTCCAGCGAATGTCTAAAATATGGAACTGTCCACATTTTCAGTTAGCCACTGAAGACATCAGAAAGTGTCTCAGTGCAGCATTAAGCAAGATTGAGGTCAGTTGGATTGCCATAAGCTGTGTACATCAGTGAAGGAAAAACGATCAATTTTACAAATGATGACGTGCACTTCAGTATGTTGGACAGATGACGAGTGTCGGTGAGAGAACCAGTACCCTTATTTCGAAAGAAAAGATAAAATTGGATTGGTCAGGTTCACTCGAGTCGTCCTTGAGCTGAAGGGTTTATCTTCCATTGTAATGGAAGAATAGAAAATCAGCATCTTTTTACTAAATGGACAGAGACTGCAGAACTGGGTGGTGCAGATGGAGCTGGATGTCCGGGTACATGAATCACAAGGAGTTAGTCTGCAAGTATAGCAAGCGACTCGGAAGGCAGATGGGATGTTGTCGTTCATTCCAAGAGGAAACAAAGAAACATAGGAGATAGGAGCAGGAGGAGGCCATTTGGCCCTTGGAGCCTGCTCCACCACTCTTCACGATCTTGGATGATCGTCCAACTCAATAGCCTAATCCTGCTTTCTCCCCATAACCTTTGATCCCATTTGCTCCAAGTGCTATATCTAGTCACCTCTTGAATACATTCAATGTTTTGACTTCCTGTGGTAATGAATTCCACAGGCTCACTGCTCTTTGGGTGAAGAAATGTTTCCTCATCTCTGTCCTAAATGGTCTACCTCCAATCCTCAGACTGTGATCCCTGGTTCTGGACACACCCACCATCAGGAACATCCTCCCTGCATCTACCCTGTCCAGTCCTGTTAGAATTTTGTAAGTCTCTATGAGATTCCCCTCCTCATTCGTCTGAACTCTAGTGAAAACAATCCCAAACTAGTCAATCACCCGTCATAAATCAGACCCACCATCCCTGGAATCAGCATGGTAAACCTTCGCTGCATTCCCTTGAGAGCAAGAGCATCCTTCCTCAGAAAAGGAGACCAAACTGCACACACTATTCCAGGTGTGGTCTCACCAAGGCCCTGTATGACTGCAATAACACATCCCTGCTCTTGTACTCAATGTCAAAGTAGGGGGGCTTCACTGCAGCTGTACAGAGTTAAATACCAGAGATTAAAATGATGTTTTGACTGAGTACATCCTCAAGTCTGGAGTTTTATTTCTGGACCACACACTCCAGCCACATGAAATGTGTGCTCCCCCTATTTATCCACCCAGTTCTCAATGATTTCAGCCTTCATTCATACATAACCATCGGCTGTTCTCGACTTCCACTTAATAATTTGTGTCAGATCCTACTCAATCATTGTCTACACAGCACTACCGACAGCACATCTGGAGTTCAGGTTTGGTACCCTTATTTCGAAAGAAAAGATAAAATTGGATTGGTCAGGTTCACTCGAGTCGTCCTTGAGCTGAAGGGTTTATCTTCCAAAGAAAGCTTGAACAGATGGTGCCTTTACCCAAAGCTGTATCGAAAACTGAGAGGTGACTGAACCGGAAGGAGCAAGATCCGGAGGGGTCTGGTTGGTGGAATGCTGACGGTGGGGGGGGGGGTTCTCCCTTGTCAGAGAGATTGGAACGATGGGACACTGTTTAAAGATCTCGCTTTTCGAACAGAGATGAGCTATTAAACGGTGGAGCTCTCTTCCCCAGTAAACAGAGGAGGCTGGGGCTTTGAATTTATTCAAGACATTGAGTTCTTGAATTGTCGATGATTGAGTTCGACTCATTGTTGACATACAAGGAAGTCAGATCTCAATCGGGCTGACAGGAAAGTGTAGTTGGGATTGCAGCCATATTGACCATCTGGCAGTGTAGTCTTGATGAACTGAAGGATTGACTCCAGCCCCTCAAAGTCCAACGCTCCTTCATGGTTTAAGAAGCAACAAGATAGAAGTTGCTAATTTGGAACCCACAAAGAGAATGCACTAGCGGGCAGCATGTTGGCTCAGTGGTTAGCGCTGCTGCCTCACAGCGCCACGGGCCCAGATTTGATTCCAGCCTTGGGCGACTGTCTATGTGCAGTTTGCATGTTCTCCACTTCCTCCGGGTGCTCCGGTTTCCTCCCACAGTCCAAAGAAATGCAGGTTAGGATGGATTGGCCATGGGAAATTGCCCATAGCGTCTGGGGTTGTACAGGCAAAGTGAGCTAACCAAGCGAAATGCAGAGGCGCAGGGTTAGGGTAGGGTGGTGGGTCTGGGTGGGATGCTCCTTGGAGGGTGGTTGTGGACTCGATGGGCTGAATGGCCTCTTTCAGCACTGCGGGAATTCTCTGGCTTGGTGGGTTAAGTTCTTGATCTCCTGTTGGAGACTAAGAATGTGGAAGCCAATACTTCAACATGGACTTCAAGATGTAGGAATTATCAACTGGCGAACAGTCAATTGAAAAAGAGCAAGGACAGAGCTGACACAAAAACAAAGTTGCTGGAAAAGCTCAACAGGTCTGGCAGCATCTGTGGAGGGGAAAACAGAGTTAACATTTCGGATCCGGTGACCCTTCCTCAGAACTGATGGTGGCTGGGAAAATGTCAGTTTATACGCAGAAAATAGGGAGGTGGGCGGGGTAAGGAGTAAACGATAGGATAGAGCCCAAAGAGAGAGAAAGACAGTTGGACAGGCAAAGGAGTTGCTAACGAAAGGACAGAGTTGAGCCCAATAGATTGGAACCAGTAACTACCTTCAATGAAGAGGTGATTTCGGCACAGTTAAGGCATACTCCCTCAAAAGGGAAAGGTAGGACAGAGAAATGCTGAACTCCCTGACTGACAAAGGAAATGAAAAGGATGTGAAATAAAACATGCTTGTGACAGGAGTCATGTGGTAGGTACGATTGAGAACCAAGGTAAATACAGAACTTTTAGGAGGGAGTGGAAAAGTATATTAGAGAAGTAAACAGTGATTGTGAGAAAAGACTCACGACTAACACAAATTCTCAAGTGTTCTCAAACCAACTCAACGGTAAAAGGATGGTAAATGGAGGAGAATGGCTGAAGAGGACCAAAAAGGAGATTTCACTTCGAGGCAAGAAGCTGAACTGCACAGTGAATGCTTTGTATCTGTCTTAACCTACAAGGCAGATACTGCCTGGAGCTATGGTGACAAAGGAGGAAACTCAGTCACTAGAGAGTTTAAAATTGATTAGGAGGAGGTACTAGGTGTGCTATTGGCTTTGCAGGATTATGCGAGATTGGGATATTAAAGGAAGTGAGAGTGGAAATTATCGGGAAACTGTAGACCATCTTTATTATCTTCCCTGGTTCCAGGAACAGTGCCAGAGGGATTGGAGAACTGCAAACATCATGCTCCTGTTTAAAAAGGTTATCAACTCGGAAATTACAACCAGTCAATTTGACTTCACCGGTGGGGAAACCTCTGGAAACAACTAATCAGGAGACAATTGATAGTCACATGGAAAAATGTAGATTTACTGACCTCATTATAACCACGACAAGCTGGTCAAAGTGGATCATGAGAAATAGATCCCTGCTTATCAATGGATTGAAAACAAGAGGGCACAGTTTTAAAGTGTTATGTGCAGATACAGTGGGCTGAATGGCCTCCTCCATAACAATCCTGTGACTTAGTTTCCTGTGGTTTCTTCGTCATTCTGTACCAAACTCTGCAGAAGGGAAATGCCTTTCGGTCAAACAATTCCCTCACCTAGCGGCGTTCCTCAGAGACGTTCAGCCCAGTTAAGGGCTGTCCAGACTGACTGTTCACCTCAAAAGCAATCAGTCCTGCATTTCACAGAGCACGGAGTCCTAAATGCACAGTGACCTCTGGTGGAGACAGGACCTACCTCTCAGAGTGATGTTCATAGATCATAGAATTCCTACAGTGTGGAAACAGGCCCTTCGCCCCAACAAGTCCACACCGACCCTCAGAGCATCCCACCCAGACCCATCCCCCTCTAACCACCTAATCTACACATCCCTGAACACCACAGGATAATTTAGCACGGCCAATCCACCTAGCCTGCACATTTTTGGACTGTGGGAGGAAACAGGAGCACCCGGAGGAAACCCGCACAGACACGGGGAGAAGGTGCAAATGCCACACAGACAGTCGCCCGAGGGTGGAATTGAACCCGGGTCCCTGGTGCTGTGAGGCAGCAGGGCTAACCACTGAGCCACCATGCCACCCTTTGGATTGGACTGTGCCACTTTCTGTGAACCGGCTGCATTCAAAGTTCCAAATGGCCCTTATTGCAAACAAGGCATCTGTGCAGGCCATTCAGATTCCCCATTTACACACATTACATCTTCCCATTGACAGAACTCCATGATTTTTCAAACTATTAAGCTTCAAATCCACATTAGTTCGTTAACTGAATAGGTGGGGCTTTTTTTTAACCTTAGGCCCCACCATTCCTGATGAAACAGCCAAGATCTAAGAAGCGTGACCGATTCCTAGAGCACTGATAATTCCAGAGGGTGGTGTGGATCCATCTGGCCTTTTTGGGAGCTCCCTCTAAAATAAATCACGGGGTGACTGCGAGTTCACGTCTCTGCTGCTCAGAGAATATTCGAGGCAGCTTTCTCAAACTGGTTGCAGCATTACGGTAAACCTGTAACATTGAGGTCGGGTGGGGAGAAGGGAAAGGGGAGGGTTCACGTCATCCCACAATAACTGTGTGTACAGCACCTTTGAGGGACAGAAGGCTCTCATTGCTGCTTAGAACATCAGTGGTGAAGCATGGTGGGTAGGTCGACGTCAGCAGTGATCCACAAGGAAGAGGGGGTGTTCTGCCATGTATATGGGTTGCGGGGGCAGGGGGGTGGGGGTCACTGGGAGACTCATCGTGCACCTAGTTCTGGTTCACTAGCAGCTGGGCTTGGTGCAATGGACGATGAGAAGCCACTCACAAGGTCTGCCTGATGATGCTGAGCCAGATGGGAGCTCGGGGGAAGAAAGACACAAAGAAAGATCCAGCTTGGTGAAGCTAGAAGACAGTAAAAAGCTGGAGTCATGCCAGTGAATATATGCTAGTGTGCAGCTTTCAGAGACCAGGGGAGCGAGGGTCTAGGACAGCAGGTTGACTCGAACCGAAACAGTCATTCAGACTGTGCAGAATGGAATGTCTTTCGGGATGGAAACTCAAAGGCAGATTGACAGAAATGAAGAATTGTCATCCCTTTATATTATTTAATGAGATTTGATCAGTCTTGACTGCATTTGCATGGTGATCCGTTAATTCTGGATGTCAAAAATAAGTTGCAGCTGTAACGTATATTATCTTACTGTTTGAAATTATCAAGTTGTTTCCAGTGTCTGAGGCACAGTTGGTCAATGCACTTTGCTATTAACTCAAAGGTAGAGGTGTCGCTATTTTACGGCCCTTTTATGGTGCAGGGGTAGTGTCCCTACCCCTGGACTAGGAAGCCCACATTCAAGTCCCACATCTCTGCAACAACATCTCTGAACAGGCTGGTTTGAAAAATAGGTTAAATCAAAAGATTGAACTCGTCGAGTAGGATATAAGAAAATCTTGTCAAGTCGAGCTTTTTGATGTTCATTCCAACCTTCAGAACCTTCTGGCTGCTTTTTCTGACTGAAGTTCCCTGATCTCACACTTTGTCCATGCACAACATAAAGGTCAATGATCCATAACCAGATTGCAACCTAATCTGGTGATCTCGTTTCGGCTCGGAACATAAATCTGGTGGACTGGCCCAGTGTTGTGACATGATCAACTGCATTCTGTTAACTGAGACAAGAGCCTCTCTGCTGCTGAGAGTTTATTGTGGTGAGTCCCCTCCACCGCAGAGTCCTGATCAGCCCTTTACTACAGACCAACAGCTGAGGAATTGGTGGCAACATCTGTACTGGGGTCACCACGTCCGATCAGGAAGCACACCTTGAGTAAATGTACCAGCTTTGTCTGCAAACGCCTGGCACTTCACACAGTCTGCACAGGTCCTGCCGTTTACAATGGCAACAAATGCAATTTGTATCCGTTTCACACAGCGAGTGATGGTCAGCACATCACCCAGGTTTTTCCAGTTACCCCGACAGATTCCAGAGACAGGCCAGCACGGTGCTGCTTGCTGTCAGTTCCAATGGCCAGCCAAGGGAACCTGCTCGTCGTGATACTCAGGGCAAATCATGGGCAAAAAAAAGTTTTTTGGGCACTCCCTGTACCGCTCCAGCACACACGCCGTCATCTTCAAAAACCAGAGAACCGTTCCGTCAGATGTCTCCCTGCAGGATCTCCAGCCCGTCGTCTTCAGCTGCCCTTCCATCGACTTGATCCGAAAGGTGAGGATTATCGGCTGGGTTTATGGTGCGACACATTGGAAGCTGCATGCACAAGAACCAAAAGTCCCTGTTCTTTCCAGACATTGAGACACACTGCACCTGTCTCAGCTCAACACAATTGGTGACAGCCATTAAAGTAATACGGAGAACTGCAGGAGCTGAAAACCTGAAAGTGGCTGGAGAAACGCAGCTGCTCTGGCAGCATCTGAGGAGTGAGAAACAGAGTTGATGTTTCGAGTCCAGCGATCTTTCCTCAGAACCGGGTGATCCTCATTCCAGGCTTCATTCCTCAGGGCTATCAATCGTCACTCGTCAGAGTCGACATGCCTTGTCTGTCACTTTGAACCGAGCTGAGCAGTTAGCTGTTAGTCATCATTAACTGGTGCGTTCTCCGTGGCAACACCTACACCGGTCACAGTCCACTTGCCAAACCTATCAGCCCTCTCCTCTCCTGCAGTATGAGTGCTGTTTTTCCCATTTCTGTGATGAATGCAAAAGGTATGGTTTTGATAAAGTGTGTCTTTTCACAGCAATATCAAAGGGTATTTCTCGAGTCTCACCAGATCGCACCTTTGGCCGGAATGCCAGCCTACAAGGAATCCTCACGGATCTGGTAACACAGTGGTGAGACCTCTACAGTCTGAGGTTCAAATCCAGCATGCTCATAACACATCTCAATGGCTAATTAAAAATATCTGGAAGGACTGCTGTCATTTTCAAACTTTGAATCAATGTTTTGCTGCTGGTCTGAGAAGGTATGGGAACATCGCAGAATCAGAGCCAATCAGTCGAGAAATGAGGGAACACACCTTCACACCAAGGGTGCATCTAACACTTTCTCATCAAAAGATCTGCCTTGAATACTGAGTCAGAGTTTGGTAGATTCTCACATCCCAAGAGTACTAAGGGATATGAAGCCATGACACAGGTATGGAGCCAGAAAATAAACTTGCCATGAACTTGCTGAATGACAGAACAAACTCAAGGGAATAAATACATCACCCAGACTGCTGCTTCTCCTGTGTCATTTCAAGAATCTTAACGTACCTATACATACAGACATAGATGTGCATACAAAATACGTACAAACATGCCTGGATGCAGACTGATCGATCAATCCAGTGACGTTCAGAGATAACAGAGAGGAAGAGAGAGGTGATGCATAGATGATGTACATGCACACACAAATATACATGTGTCTGTATCCATTGAGATGAATGTTCCCATCCTGTAGAGATGAAATGGAAGGATATATTAAGGTGTGCTGTATAGGTCTAATTATACTCTAGTATGGACAGACCACAATTATTTTGTCACCATTGACAGAACAGAGGCAGGAGAGATGAACAACACCAGTTGGCAGAGATGAAGCATGCACATTATGCCAGATCCATTTCAAATATATTTAATTCCTGTCTTCACCCGTACACTTAAAATCATAGACCCTGGCCTCAAAATGGAGAGAAACTACTTCGAAGGCAAAAGCTAAATCCTTTTCGAGCTTCAAAATGGGAGGCGAGAAAGAGTACAATTAAGTTCCTAGCAAATGTCAATCCCCCTGAAACAGTACCTTTACCACCTCCTGGTTCCACAGCTCAGAGCAGTGAGTAACCTTGCTCTCAACTCTGGGTGAATTCAGACTGAGCTGTCATGGTGCGTGCAGCTAGAGCTTTGTACACTACCAGGAAGCAGTGTTTCAACTTCTCAAGCTTTGATTGAAGCAAGTATCTTAAGGACATGGCCTGTTGAGCCTGCACTGCTGTTCGATAAGACCAAGGCCAACCTGATTTAAACCTCAACTCCACAATCCTGTGTATCACCTGATAATCTTTCACTCCCCCTCCTTGATAATCAGGAATCCATCTGCCTCTGCCTTCAAAATGTTAAAAGATTTGCATTTGAGGAAGGGAATTCCAAAGCCTCGCAACCTCTGAGAGAAAGCAAGGATTCCTCACCTCTCCATTAAATGGACAACCCCTTATTTATAAATTATAACCCCAACTTCTCGATTCTGTCACCAGAGGAAATGCCCTTTCAAGATCAACCCAGTCAAGCCCCCTCAGGATCTGACATGCTTCATTCAATAAAGTCAACTCCGACTGCTGTAAACTGCTGGGGGATACGGGCCTAGTCTGTCTAGCCATTTCCTCCTCTGGCATTCCACCTATTCCGAAAGGAGCTTCTCAAGAAAATCTCCCCAGCCCTCGAGCAGGGGTCCCATGCCAGTGGAAACTCCCCGAGGTAGTGCACAGTTGGTCGGTTTCTGCTTGGCAGGAGGCTAAGGACGGTCCATCACTTCCTCGTCTGTAGCATGATCCCAGAATGCCGGCTGTGCACAGCATCGACACTGAAACGTTTGCTTTCAAAAGGTGAGGTCACACCTTCTGTCGAGTGAAAGCTTGGTTCTTGCACAATCTTGCATCGATGCTTGTGTGACCACTTCAGTGCCAGCTGACCCCTGCCTGTCTCAAAGTTTCCTCCTCGCCCCTGGAATGGTGGTGGGGGAGGGGGGCGGGGGGGCGCAGGTGGGGAGTGGATCTCTATTAGAAAGTCCAAGTTCGGCGCTGCCCAGACTCCCCCCCCCCACCCCGCCCCCAACCTTTCCACATTGGAGGGTTTGCATTGATGCAGGAAATCTGAGATACTGCTTGGCAACAGGGGAGGTGATGGCCTGGTGGTATTACATCTCGACCAATAATCTAGAGAGCCCGTAATGTTCTGGGGACCTGGGTTCGATGGCCAATGATACAAGTTGAATTCAATAAAAATCTGGAAGTCGTAGTCTAATGGTGATCGTGAAACCGCCGACAACCAGCTGGTTCACTCATGGCCTTGAGGGAAGAAAACTATACCGTCCCTACCTGGTCTGGCCTACATGTGACCTGCGAAGCACTGTTGTCTTGTGCTGTTTCGAATTTGTACAGTCTGGTTTTTGCTGCTTCCAGCAGGTGCCAACAAACAACACAACCAGGACACACCAAAACCCAAAGCAAAAACCACTGTACCGTATGTAAAAGAAACGCCTCCGAACTGACAGCCTGACTAGTCGGACCACTAGGAATCCTGACAGCACACAAACCGACAGCCACACTAAGACAGCAACTGACCAGGGTTAAAGACCCAATAGATACCATGGATAGAATGAATGCGGTTTACAGGATACCATGCAAAGACTGCACTACATGGGACAAACAGGCAGACCCCTAGCAACCTGCATCCACCAACACCAGCTAGCAACTAAACAACACGACCAGATGTCCTTGGTTTCAGTACACACAGACGTGAAAAACCACACTTACAACTGGGACGACACTGCTATCATTGGACAAGCCAAACAGAGGAGAGCAGGGAATTCTTGGAGACTTGGCATTCATCCGCGGACTCCATCAACGAACATATTGTATTAGACCTGACACACAAACCATTACAGCTGGAACTGGCACATACTGGAAGCAGCAAAAACTAGATGATATAAATTCGAACTGGCACAGGACAACAGCGCTCCACAGCACTGAGAATGTCACCTAGTAAGGGGAAGAAGCGTCTGCTATCAGAAACGTCTCCCAGCTCAGCGTACACACCAACATCTACAACCAGCACCCGAGCTACAAACCTTCACTCAATCCCTGACCCCTGGACAATTAGGGATAGTCGATGATACCCGTGTCCTATAAATGAATTAAATAAAAATTTGGGTTTTCATTGGCTCTCCACTTGCTCTACCCAACAGAGGGGCACATTGAGGATCGTAGAGGGACACATGAGGAGCATCAAAGAGTCAGCAAGGAGACAAGGCTACAGTGCAGCAATCAAAAGCAAGGTTTTCTCTCTGTCTCTGGTCTCCCATACTAGCCTGCACCTTCCACCACATGTCCTGATCAGGATGGTGCCTTCTGAAACAACACGCGCAAAAATAAAGCCAGTCTCTGCAGCCTGTACGCAGTCCACAGTTGAACTGACAGTCAGATATAACAGACTCAGACAGGGGGAAATAAAAGCACCAGAATCCACTACTTGCATTGTGAAATCAATGGTGTGCTGCCATTCTCGGAGAACAGAAAATGATTTAGAATCAAAACACAAGTGGATACAAACGGGAGAGGAGTGTAAATGAACAAATGAAGGTGTTTTTTGTATCAAGTTGGTATGTCAGCCTGCTGACAATGAAGCTAGAATTTCCTGTAAAATTAGTCTTTATTTTCCCAGCCCCACGGTGTGCGAACTGAAAGCAGAGCCCGTTCCAGAGTTGCCAGAAGCCCAAGACATCGCAGTACAGTCTTCTTCAGAGAACATCTTGCTTGGAAACGCAGTCCGCTTGACATAATTGCAGAGAAACAACTGCAGAATTCCAGTCTGGCGTGACAGCAGTGTACTATTTTGCTCCCAGGCTGGAACAGAGATGTGAAAGGGACAGCCCTAGAGAGTTTGATTCTACAGTGATCTTCTCTGCATGATCATCTCTCCAAATGGATCAATCTTCTGAAGCCATTCATGAACCACAATTGAAGGCTTCAAAGAGAAGCAACTTTGGGAGACTCCTCACACACTCACCCTGCACCCCCCACCCCCTACCCCAACCCGCAACTGACCACGGGCTGACAACATGCTTTGAATCCGCAATGTATATTTTTTCCAAAAATTATTTCCTTGCAAAATCCCCTAAAAACACAGGCTCCTGGAGGATAAACAGCCCACAAAAGAGACAGAGGAAAGTAGAAATGTGGCAGGGGAATATTTTTTCTCTCCATTTCGAAACTCAAAAGGAGAAACACTTCTATAGTTGCGAGTGTGTACTGTCTCTTGAAATGCTGCATTAGTTTGCTTCTGACGGTAAAAATGTTAAAACTGGAAACCACAGCGTGTGGTCTTCCCAGTCACACACCGGACATTCAAACATTCTAGCAACTCAAGACTAGGCATCATGAGGCTCTGTGGGCCATCAGTAGCAGCAGAATTATGCTCCAGCACAATCCGTAACCTCATGGCCTGGTGTCTTTTCCACTCAACCATGACCATCAAGCCAGGAGATCACCTCTAGTTCAATGATTTTGTCATGGTCACCCTTCCACCTACCGTGCTCCATCCTCCATCAACCAAAGCTGATCCAGACTCTGTTGGTGGGTTCTTTCTCGCATAAAGTCCCCTGCCTTCATAAGTTCACTTCACCCTGCCTTCATCCTCACTTGCTGTAGGTTGGCTCCCAGACCCCAGCAAGGCCTCATCTTCAAATGACTCACCCTTGCTTTTCACCCTCAGTTCCTCTAAAGGATGATCTTGTGTGAATGTAGCTGGGTTGAGGACAGAGATTGGACGAAACTAGAAACGTAGGTAACACCGGTGATAATGTGAGATGGGACAAGTGTTGTGAAGCTTGAGAGGGTGCAGAAAAGGTTTTCCAAGGATGTTGCTGGGGTCGAACTTTCACCTCCCTGCTCCCTCCCACTGTGGCCTCTTCCAGCCGTGGAACCATCCAACATCTCTGAGCTATCCCTCACTCTGGCCTCTTGGCTGTTCCTTCGCTTTGTCCCTTCTGCTATCTCAGCATCTTGAACCTCCTCTCTCCTGTTTCACGATGCTCGTTAAAATGTACTTTCTTCAACAATCTTTCTGCCTGTCTCCTCCCAGAGCTCATTGTGAAATGTGGAAAACTCCTGTGGGATGTTTTACAACAAAAAAGGCGCCAACCAAAGGCAAGATGTTCTTGTTGAAACCGACCTCCCAGAATCTACACGACATATGGCAGCAACCTCTGAGCAGATGTTATTCCCCTTTCATTGTCCTGGATTACAAAGAGGCAGCTTCTGTGCAGAGTAACTCATCAACCATAACTCCCACCCCATCATCAAGCAGCTTGTCTTCCTCAAAGTTGGTAGATTCTATGCATCTTCATGTCAAATCTGAATTAAATCCGATCAACTTCAGGTTGCGAATGTTGAAGCAACAAAATCACACCTTGACAGTTTTCGCCTTGGCGTGGCATGGGTCATGACTCCAGGAGGAGATCTGCCTGTAACAGTGTCAGTTGGCAAGGAGGTGTCCAGACCCATGATGCGAGGGAGGCAGAAAGATCATTCGAGGAGGTTCCCAACGTCAGGCTACAAAACTCCCAAACTATCCTGAGCTTCTCAGTCAACGATGAGCAGTGAAATCCAATATCAAGCAATAATTCTCACTCTGAGAATGAGAAGTTCCAATGACCTTCCAAGGCTCTTAGAGCCACAGAGCTGTACAACACAGTTCAACTTGTCCATGCTGACCAGATATCCAAAACTAATCTCGTCCATTCTGCCAACATTTGGCCCATATCCTCTTAAACCCTTCCGATTCAGATATCCATCCAGGTGCCATTTAAATGCTCTAATTGAATCAGCCTCCACCATTTCCTCTTGCCCCTCAGGCCCCTTTCAAATCTTTCCCCTCTCACCTTAAACCTATGCCATCTAGTTTTAGACTCCCCTAGCCTGGGAAAAAGACCTTGGCTATTCACCATATCCATGCCCCTCGTGATTTTATAAACCTGTATAAGGTTACATATAGCCTCAGCCTCCAACGCTCCAGGGGGTAAAAAAACAAACCTATTCAGCTTCTCCCTCTAGCTCAAACCCTCCGACCCCAGCAACATCCTTGGAAAACCTTTTCTGCACCCTCTCAAGCTTCACAACACTTGTCCCATCTCACATTATCACCGGTGTTACCTACGTTTCTAGTTTCGTCCAATCTCTGTCCTCAACCCAGCTACATTCACACAAGATCATCCTCTAGAGGAACTGAGGGTGCACAGAGTATGTACACTTGGGGAGGGGGTCCATGCTGATGTTGATGCACCGTAGGAGCCTCCTCATCTCAACGTCTCACACTTTCTTCTCCTCCTTTCTCACTCAGGTCCACAACACTGGCCCCAACTAGTTTGCGTGACAGTCACTTCCACACTCTCACTGCTGTTGGAGAAGAGACCTTCCTTCTGAATTCTCTGTGGCTTCGCCACTAACTATAATGCTCCCACGAACCCGAGTTGCCTGTAATTGAGAGCATCTTCTGTTCTCAATCAATCTGCAGGCACTCTGTTGACTCACCGCCCCCTCAATATTCTCTCTGCTGGGCCAACACCTCCAATTTCCCGCTGCCAAATTCCTTTTCCCCTCCTGTTTCTGGCCCCCTCGTATTCACGGATTTTGCCCCCACTTTTGTGTTGCTCCTCCAACCCCAGTGATTTCCAACTGGAATGACGCAGAGGCACCTCCTTGTTTTATTCCCTGGTGATAGACAGGGAAGCAAGACTCATTGTAGTTTTTCCACTGCAAGAGATGGGGCCTTGGAAAGTCGGAGTGAGGTTGGTGGGGGATCTCAATTCAGCTCAAGCCACAGTCACCCGTCTGCTTTATATTTTCACTTATTGGGAACAGGCACGTTTTTTAAACTGTTTCAGATTTTGTCACTGCAACAAGCCAACAGCAAAGAATTCATATCGCGGCAATGATCATTCCAATACCTTTTCAGTCTGGGGAATTGACTTTGATACCTATTTGTTCAGACAGCAAAGATGACATTAATGTTCCCATCAGTGTGTACGGGAATAATGCTGTCCGCTTGATAATTACGTGATCTAGTCAAGTCATCAGGCCATGGTGCGAACTCTGCACTCCTAAGGAAAAATGGAAGACCACTACTGATTCACACGCTAACAATCCCACTCTCCCATAGCTGATTTTTACCAACCAATGCATAAAAGGGTGAATTGAAACGAGTTAGAGGGATATGGGCCAAATGCTGGCACATGGGACTAGAATAATTTAGAATATCGGGTAAGCATGGATGAGTTGGACTGAAGGGCCTGGTTCCATGCCGTACAACTCTATAACTTGGTGACCAGTCCATCTCACAAGGCTGTGGGGAGAAAGGAAGCAAGTCCAAGTCTCTTCCTGGCAAGATGAACACCAGCAGGTGACCCAGCCAGTTTCCAAATGGTGACACAGTCTTTGCATTCACTATATGATGATGAAGAAGAGCTCCCCTGCAATCTGACCTCAGGTGACCTTTCACGTCTCCCCTGGTCACCGTCTTGCAGCTCAATTTGACATTGTTGTCCCAGATGTATCTTCCATCCCTCTATCGTGGCTGTTCTCCTCAAGATCCTAGAACCCAAGCTCCACCAGTCAAACCTTCCCCCAAACTTCAATCCGTCATCACTCATCAGTATCTCACTCTTTCTGTTCTCTTTAGTCTTTCATGGGCTGGGCCCATCCCCGAATTGCCCATGGACTGAACGGCTTGCCCAGGGTCATTTCAGAGGGCAGTTGAGAGTAAATCACATTGCTGTGGGTCTGGAGTCATGTGGGAGTCAGACAGGGTAAGAACAGTGGTTTCCTTTCCCAAAGGACGTGAGTGGGTTTTTGCAACTTTCAATGATCCTGCTGTAATTGAGAATGCTTTTCGATTCCAGATTTTTGAACTTAATTTACATTTTGCCAGCTGTCATAGTGGGATTACAACCCAGAGCACTAGTCCTGTGACATGGCCACTACATCACAACTTCAAAACCAAGTCCCTGTAAGTTCAATGCTAAAATTAAAACCAGAGAGTGCTGGAGAAACTCAGCAGGTCTGGCAGCATCAGTGGAGAGAGGGGGATAGAGTTAACGTTCCCAGTCTGGTGTTACTCTTCTTCGGAGCTGAAGAGAGGTGGAAAAGTGATGTCTTTATTCTTTGGAAAAGCTGGGGAGGATCATGTAAAACAAGGAGGAAAGTCATGGGTATGTTAGAGGGGCAGAAGGATAGAGATGCGTGAAACAAAAGGCAAACCAAGTGGTGATGGTCGAAATGGAGGAACAAAAGATTGATCCAGAGGGTGTGTTACTGACAGAATGAAGGACAGCTGGATCAACAACCAGTTGACATTTGGCAAATGGAGGACAGGATCCATGACATGAGTTTGTTCGAACAGGATGTTGTGAAGTGGCTGGTCAGAAGATAAAGTGTTGTTTCTGACACTCACTCTGGGTTCCACTGGAATACATGATCAGGAGGAGGGCACCGATATTTGCTTTATTCTCGAATTGGCATTAAATTGTGCCAGGGGCATCAACACCCTCAACAGAAACTTTGTGTTCACGATCCCCATTTCTGTGCATGTGCAAACTGTCAGGAGGCACAATCTGTCAGAGGATTAGAAGGAATGCACACATGTGGGAACATTTCTCGGCTCCAAGAACTCACAGCAGTTCAAGGGGTGTACTTGTGTTTCCTTAGATGGTGCTTTCTGGAAAACTATTCCCGTCCCAAGTCAAAGAGGAAAACAGAGGCATGGTGGAATACTGTCTTGTTAAAACACACACTTCAGCACAAACCACACAGACATACACAGGAGAGAACAGATCAGTTCATTACGTTTCAATCCAGGTTACGTTTCAATCTCTCCCAACAACACAAGGAGTGCAGAGGTTCAAGGAGGCAGCTCACCACCACCTTCTCAAGGGGCAACTAGGGACGGGCAAAAATTGTTGGCCCAGACAGCAAGTCCCACACCCTTTGAGTGAATTTTTTAAAAAATTTAAGATGGTGAGCACTGAAACAAGCACATTAGCAGCTGATAAAGATAATTCAACACTTTTGTTTTCCAAAATGCATTTCTTGTAGCTCATACTCCCACCTGACAGAATTGAACCCAGTAGGGCGCGCTGGAGAGACTCAGTCAGTTTGCCCATCCACAGTAGAAAACGCTTCCAAACGCTGCACTCTGTTTCTGTCAGAGCTGCTGAGTTTCCCCAGCACTTTGCTGCTTTTATTTCAGATTGCTAACGCCCACAGAACCTCGCTTTGGCAGAATCAAATGGGTCTTCTCCATCTCAGAGTCAAGAGTGACTCGCTCAGTGCCTTGTTTTCAGAGGCACAAAGAAACACATGAGTATGATTCAAGAGACAGGATCATTGCAACGTACCGCACAGGACAACTTTCAGCTCATCGCGTCTCTGATGGTTGTCTGAGGGAGTTCATCAAGGAAGCCCCATTTCCCCCAACTCTTCCCCCTTTCGTGAATGGGATTCCAAACTGGTGACTGCAGGTTGAAACTGAGCAAGTTTGTCTTGTTTGTAACTAGTCTTTTTACAGACTGGAGGACTATGTATGCCTGACTACTCGAACCAGTCTGTCTTTCTCTCTCTTTCTCTCTGCCCTATTTCAGATGAACGAGCCAATCTAAATGACAGTAACCAGTGCCTGTTAAAAGGGCAGTGGGACAGATGAAGATCCCGAAAGGAGATTTACCAATCTAAATTACAATTTGGTCATGGGGGGCTGCAGCCCTTTTGGTGTCCACTGGTTTGGGGGGCATTTGGAATGTGCCCAGCCTTTAGTGATGTGCGCTTTAGCTTCTTCGGCAAACAACACTCTTCAGCTGTGCACCGTAACAATGGAATTAACACACCATTGAAAACCATGCTCTTGTAAAGTTCACCCTTCCAAGTGTTTGTCCAATTTGCCTTTCAAAGTTACAAGTGAATCTGGGTCCACCAGCCTTTCACACAGTGCATTCGAAAACACAACTATTTACTGTGTAAAAAAAAGTGATCTCTCAACTCTCTACTTTCTTTTTGGATCCCAAATCATCTGCATTCTTGGACCACTGACCTTTCTGACAGATTACCAGTTACTTTGCATTTACTGTATCAAAATACTTTTTAATTTTGAGCACCTTGATAAAATCTCCCCTCAATCTTTGCTCATTCTCCTTGCGGTGAATGTGTCTGCCTCTAAACCAGGATTTGGTGTCCCCCACCAGGGCTTGGTCAGCAAGAATGATGTATCCTTCCTTACGAGCATCATGCCTTCATACAGAGGACGAATAAGTCAAGTATTGGCCTGCTAATCTTTCTGCTACATGCCAATGGCAGGCATAAGGTGGCCATTCAGCCATTAATGGAGCCTCTGCTATCAGTGCCCATATCGTAGCATGCTGTCATTCCAACTCTAAGCCTCTGACAGTCTTCAGTCATCCAAGCACATCAATCCAAGGTCTATTGTGTCCACATAATTGAGAAGCCTCATCCCACTCAGGTCAACATCTTTGACACTCGCTAGGCCATAGATTCAAAACGTTCCTCAAGTCAGCTGTATGGAAATGGACACAGCCCTCTGTCTTTTCATCTTCCTCCTGATGATGTGCATTTAAAACCCCGTGTATGCATCTCACACATGCTATTTCCCACCAGTGACTGCTGCTTCAAGGCCTCAGAGCTGACCTCACACTGCGATAAATCTTGTTCTTGGGAAATAGCCATCAGAGGGTTACGATGTTTTTATTCAATGCTCAGACATGTCCCTGGATGCTTTTCAGCTCATTACTTCGGTCATCTCCAAAGATTGATGGCAAAACGAAGGAAGGGAGCGTTTTAAATACCTCTCTAAAAGATGCGGCGGTGGGTCCCAGTGGGTGGAATGAGACTGAAATAAATGAGTGAAAATATGCATTGTAGGTGTTCCAAAATTTCAATTCTGTTCTGTGAAGCTTCTCTCAGATAAAACCACCAAATCTTGAAAACGGCTTGTTTCTGCTTGTAAATTCATTTGAAACTGATTCCATGTGTATAAGAATGGGTGGAAGATGTGGAAGGTGCTAGGTAAAGGTTCTTGTGCACCCAGCAAGAGTGAATTTGTTTGGAAACTGGCCATGAGTTAGTTTCATCAGGACTGGCAGAAACCCTCTAAAAGGTTTCAAAGGGGCACAGCTTTGGAGCATCATCTGGTTACAATGGCAAAACAGAAGATACAACTGTATCCTTTGTTTGTTGAATCGAGACATAGCCCCTGTTGTGCTGGAAGACACCCAATTCCCTTTGTGCAAGCGATCTGTGGAAGAGCTAAGACATCAATAACATTGTCATCAGCAGCACGTGGGAGGACAGGAGGATGCCTGATTCCACTTGGGAATTTATTTTCTTCACTTTCAGGATGTCAATATTGTAGGCGCAGCTTCACACAGCCCTGAGATGTACTGGTTCCTGCAGTTTGATACAACTTGCTAAACGTTTCCGAACGGAACTGTGAGGCACCCTGTGACACAGAGAAGGGCAAAATCAGATAAGGACAGATAAAGCTTGCTTTGCCAATGAGCTGGGGGTGTCTGTCACTCTTGTAGTCACAACTATCTCACTGTATCTCACCTTGGCAATGTTTCAGAGGGACACAAACATTTAAAGCAAAACCCAACCATTGAAAAGGGGGACTGACACTGCACAGCTCACATTAGACATCGTGGCTGCAAATCGTGCCGTCTGTTGTGACACACAGTCAAAGCTACAGGAGCTCCCTGGGTTTGTCAACCAGAACTCTGGCAAAGAGAGCTGAATCTTGAATGGTGCATAAGATGATTCACCTCAGGATTAAAGTCACAGTTTAAAACGTGCCCCTCCTTCGGCTTCGCCACGGGATGAGTTTGTGCCAGTGAGCATGGTACCAACCCCTTCCTGTCTGTCAGGCGCGGTGAATTGTCTGAGGGTTTGAGGGACGCACTGACGAGAACGCGGCTACATAGAATCCAGCGAGAAGAGGCAGGAACGATCACACAATTGGAATGAGGGAGCTTGAAATGAAGAATCAACGGGACTGAGACATCAACTTGTCCCCATTTCTCCTCATGAATCTACATACTCCTCTGAAGCAGGTAGGACATGAATCCTGGCTTGGAGGCAAGGACAGTACCACTGTGCCCCAAGATCACAGCCTGTGCGCTAAAGGATATTAAAGGCCTCATCAAGGTCATTAAGAACAAAGAACAGTACAGCGCAGGAACAGGCCCTTCGGCCCTCTAAGCCTGCACTGACACATTTTGCCCTTCCATACTAAAACTGTCTTCACTTACAGGTTCCGTATCCCTCTATTCCCTTCCTATTTATGTATTCGTCCAGGTGCTTCCTGAATGCTGATACTGTGTCTGCTTCCACTACCTCCTCTGGCAGTATTTTCCAGGCACTCACCACCCTTTGTGTGAAAAACCTGCCTCATACATTGCTTTTAAACTCCTCCTCACCTCACACCTTGAACATGTGTCCCCTAGTAATTAACCCCTCCACCCTGGGAAAAATCCTCTGACTTTCCACTCTACCCATGCCATTCACAATCTTATAAACTTCTACCAGGTCACCCCTCAACCTCCTGCGTCCCAGTGAAAACAAACCCAGTTTATCCAACCTTTCTTCATTATTAAAATCTCCCATACCAGGCAACATCCTGGTAAACCTTTTCTGTACCCTCTCCAAAGCATTCACATCCTTCTGGTAGTGTGGTGACCAGAACTGTACACAATATTCCAAGTGTCGCCTCAGTAATGTTCTGTAAACCTGCAGCATAACTTGTCTCTCCTCATACTCAATGCCCTTTCCAATGAAGGCAAGCACGCCATAGGCCTTTCTTACTGCCTTATCTACCTGTGCTGCCACCTTCAGTGATCTGTGGACCCGCACACCCAGATTAACTTCTTGCACAGGACGAGGTTGGTGCAACCAAAAATGGCTTTCAGCACTGCGCGGAGAGATGAGAATATTCAGCATTGGTTGTCCTGAAATTCCAGTGGAGAACACATTTGTTGAGCACAGAGGTGACCACAGTTCAATCTAACTCCGTATCGCTGGCTTCATACATGTCCCTTCAATGGCTTTTCATCAAAGAGCGCTTCAGCTCACTAGCAGGGAATAAAAGATGATTTTAAGGCAATGGAGAACAAATCAACGGTTGTGAACTTTTTGCACTCGTGGCAACCAGTTATATTTGAGTGAAAGGCTGCAAACAGAACAGGCATTGCAAGGAAACAATCAAACGACCTGCTGTTTCACTGCTCTGTGCACGTCTTTTTGCAAAATACAAGTGATTCATTTTTGAGAATGAGGCACTGGGGAGAATCTCCTCACCATCAGAGATGACTCCCCAGTGAATAATGGACAAATCAAAAAATGTCAATGATTTGAGTCAGAAGAGACATCATGTCAAGAGACTCACTCACTCACACCTCACAAATCTTCAAAACTGGACCAATGGACCATGCCAACAAGAACTCCCTCCCCACCCCAACACCTAGTCCTTCACATCACCGCCAAGCATTTGCAAGTGGGAATTACATTTCACAAACATCACCGGTGAGAAAGGCACAAGTAGAGCAGTTTCGAACAGAAGGGGCTGTCTCCAGGAGTATGTTACCTGCCACCAACACTGACCTATCCATCCCCTTGAGCATCTCCTCACTGCCCCAGTCAGGCTCCACTCTTGGAGCTGGCTCTGCCCTGCTCTACCTGTCTGTCAATCCCTACTGCCACACAACCTGAGCTTACCCGAAGCCCGGAATCCGTTCCTGTCCCCTTCCTTCAAGAATGCTAAACACTTTCCTCATTCCCCATTCTGGTGAAAGTCGAATTTGTGATCGCAGTGTTTGTTGCGAAATCCCCATCTGGTTCACAAATGTTCTTCAGGGAAGGAAATCTACCACCCTTTCCCAGTCTGGCCGCCACGTGACTCCAGACCCACATCGACGTGGCTGACTTTTAACAGCCCTCTTGGGCAATTTGGGTCGGGTAACAAATTCTGGCGTTGCTAACGATGCCTCTACCTGAGGATTAAATCAGGAAAAGTGGAGAACAGGCACACTCTTAAAGTATAAAACTATTTCTGAATTAAGAGACTAATGCAATTGTTTGGAGCATTGTTTTGTGCCAATCAGAATGTGGAAGCAAGGCTGAAAGCTCATTACAGCTGCAAGGACGTCCTTTTATAAGGCTCTGGTGTGAAGGCTGAGACTACTTCAAGAGCAGGACTCCCACAAGACAAGACAAAGGGCTAGAGGGCAAAAGCTTTGGTATTTTGGACAGGGAGAAGCAGGCCTTTGTGTTTCATGTCAAGGTGCCCTTATCAGCTGGTAAGTAGCAATGATACCACAGCCATGTGTTAAATTTTAGGTGGAAGCTCTTCACAAAGACAAACAACTCGACCGTGCCTCTGGCACATCAACAACACTAGGAACGCAGAAGCTGCCTTGCTCCTGTGATTACAGGTACCACCTTGCTTTTGAACAGAAATTCACCCATCATTTCGACATCGGGAGATCAGCTGAGCTGGGCAGCACGATGGAGTGAGACACATGGAAACCTCTGGATGAGGAGTCATGTCCAAGCTTCATCCTGCATGATAACAGCGTCCTGGCTTGTCATCCTTTAACAGCTGGCTGAATGGAAAGGAGTGGAGTGAGGAATGAAAGGGGCAAAAAGGGTTGCCAAAGAAAGATAATGGGGACCCCGGAGGGCTGAAATTTTATTTTTAAAAAACTGTGCTGGAGAAACTCAACAGGTCTGGCAGTGTCTGCGGAGACCGAAAACTGGTGTTTCAAGCCTGATAAGACTCTGCTTTGGAAAACCTTCAATTTTCACAGCACCTTTCATGACCTCAAATGTCCCAACATACTTTCCAGCCAGCGAAGTACCTTTTAAATTGTGGTCACCGCTGTAATGCAGAAAATGGGATGGCCAATATGCAGACAGCCATGGAATGATAAGTAGATAATGTGTATCAGTGGGGTTGGTCCAGGAATCAATACCGGTCAAGGAAGCAGAGAGAACACCCTTGTCCTTCATCAAAATATAAACCATGAACTGCTTTCAGTCCATTTGAGACAGGATGAGTTCAACAGCCATCTGAAAGACAGGAAATTTACAGACACACTTGAGGAACAAAGATAAACAGAAACAGATACGACAGTGTCATGTTACAAGTCTTTTCTCCCGATCAGTTATGTTTTCTCTCTCTGCTGAATGCTGCTGTGCTTCATGAGCTGGCGCCTGATTTGAGGTTTCCATTGATTGCTCCACCATCGCGTGTGTTGGAGGGAAAATATCTGCGAGGCAGAGAAATGAGGTTTTGGGAAACGCCGGTAATAGCCTGGCTGCTCAGAGGCATTTGGCCTTTTAACATGATCAGACAGAAGGTCAGCATTCCACATCAGAAGGGGGTGCTGGCACAAAGTCAGTCCCCTCAGGGACAAAGGTAATGATGGCAAATGAGTCAGATGTGAATGGCAATGTGACTACAAATTGGATGGAGCCTCTCAAGGGACTGATTGACAGGCAAGCATCAGCTCAATGGCTTTGGCTCAGATCCACATTGCCAAGTCGGACAATTGCAAAATATTTCAGTTTATTCCATTCGACTGACTCAAGAAGGAGTCACAGCAACTTGGGGGAGGGAGGGAGGGTATCTGATGACACTATGAAACCACAAGATCACAGCATGAGTGGTTTTACAGTAATTTTCAGACCTTGAGATTTTGCAGTGATTTATATTGGTTTGCTGGCAGACACTCAAACATATAATGCATCAATTCTCATCACACTTGGAGAGGCTCCTTCAAAGCCACTTCAATTTTAGGCATCAATGAAGAAAAGGCGCCCAGATAAAGAGATTGAAAGAGCCAGCATCTTGTCGAGAGAAGCTTCATCCAGTCTTTAACTGGGCAAACGCTGTGCTGTGAGAATAGAAAGGTCATTTCTCCTTCCACTCTAGCAATCACTCAGGATCGAGGAAGAGTTGACTCCAATCTGGCTTGTGTGAGATAGCTAATGGGTCCAGAGCATGGCCTGTTAAGTGTGTGGTCAGAAGAGTTGCCTAGGTGGGTTGTGGAGGTCTGTGTTTTCTCATTGGCTCTTCAGTATCACATTCCCAACCAAATTGCCCCATAAGGATTACCTCCAAAGAACCTTCTCCATTCTGGACACTCAAAGCCACGAATGGAAGGTGGAGGTATGGTGCAGGAGGTTAACCCCTCCAGGGCATGTTCTGAATACATCCCAAAAGATTTTCCACCATCTCCTGGGAGCACTGTGCCATGAGCCAATGCCACTTGGAATCTGAGGCCAGACAGACAAACCTACTTAGAAAAGTTCGGACCTATTTAAAATATTCTGAAGAAGAGTTACACTGGACTTGAAATGCAAACTCTGTTTTTTTCTCTCTCTCTCTCTCTCTCTCTCTCTCTCTCTCTCGCTCTCTGCACATGTTGCCAAACCTGCTGAGTATCTCCAGCGCTCTCTGTGTTTGTTTCAGATTTCCAGCATCCGCAGTATTTTGCCTTTATGCAATTAACATGTCCCAGTGAGGGAATTTTCACCATGAATGTGCTGTGAATGAGTCTTGGTTCTGTACCCCTTACAAACAACTTGCTGTGTTGTGTGATTAATGGCCGTTGTTCAGACTTTGAACTGAGCCTCCAGAGATTATGCATCTCATAATTTGATAGATTTCTATCAAGTCTCCCCTCAGCCTCCACCGCTCCAGAGAAAACAATTTGAGTTTTTCTAGCCTCTCCGTATAGCTCATACCCTCTAATCCAGGCAGCATTCTGGTAAACCTTCTCTGCAGCCTCTCCAAAGCCTCCACATCCTTCCTGTGGTGACCAGAATTGAATGCAATAGCCGAAGTGTGGCCTAACCAAAGCTTTACAAAGCTGCAACATGACATCCTGATTTTTGTACTCAATTCCCTGACCCAGAAAGGCAAACATGCCATACGCCTTCTTTACCACCCTATCTACTTGTGTGGCCACTTTCAGGGAGCTATGGACTTGAACCCCAAGTTCCCCCTGTGTATCAAACAGACATTATGTTGCTCTGTCAGCAGGTAGACAAAATCCCAAAAACCTCCCAGGATTCAGTGTGACTCTTCCAGTGACATATCAAAATCCTCTGACTCAGCACTATCAAGCCAGGCACCCCTGGATCAACACCTTGGTCTTTAACTGTTTGTGGGGCCTGGCTCTTTAAGCAAGGAGTTCTAAGCTTCATAGGGAGCTAAAGTAGTCAGCCAAGTGTCCTGAATAATTATACCTGAGGGGTCAGCTAAACTGTTCTTAAATAGAGGCAGTTTTTAAACAACCTGCTCAGAGATAGCATTGGCTATCTCTGAAGTCAATGGGACTTGAACCCCACGCCTCCTTGTCCAAAGGTAGGGACAGTCCCACTCTGCCACAAGAGCTCTGCAGTGTCTTTCATGTAAACTAAACTCAATAAACCATTTTCTTAACTAAGAACAGGTACCTCTTCTGTTCAGACTCATCAGAGGTCATTCCTTGGTCACAAATAAGCTGACGGACCCACAGCAGAGTATAAAGGTGGCAGACAGAAACCTGAAGCAATCATTGCCCTGTGTCACACCCTGGCAGAGGCGTCAGATACTACAAGGTGGCAGTGAATGGGCAAACACGCCCTCACATCTGTAACACTGGTCACTTGGCTACTACTTGGCGGTCTTCTCAGTCCCGGTCTCTAGACCAGAAAGGCGACAGTTCTGAATCACTTTCAGGCACATTACAGAGTGGAACAAAGTCGAGGACGATGACAGTCACCACACTGGGAACGGACCCAGCAACTGCTTGCCTGCTGTCCAAAACCAGCACTGAGAGACAAGGTCTGCCTCACAACAATCGCACGTCAGGGTTTGGCCAGGGTTCACAGTGTAAATAATAAACGCTTCAGCCCAAACGCATGGCAGCAAGTGTCCAACACTTAGCTGAATGTCAACTTATGCAGTTCAAGGGGAAAAGGAAGGCAAGATTCAGACCCATCTCATACCTTACCCATGTTGTGTAAAAACCTTAAAGCTTTCTGACAATAAATAACTTTGATGTGCAGCGAGGGTCCTTACAACAGCCTTCATTGGGCACAGAAAGATCCCAAAAAGTGGCTTTCAAACGAGACCTCCTTAGCATTTTCAGCTGTTTCTGCTCTTCATTTCAGATTCACTTGCTTCTTGAGCACTGATGGAGGGAGGAATGTTGGCCAGGACCCTGGGCGGTCAGAGAGTCACTGGGCCAAACAAAGAGGCCAGTCTTGCCTCGGTGCTCCTGCTGTTCTGTTTGCGCTCACCTGAAGCACCACAACACATCCTCTGGGCCGTCTGCTGACATTGAACGGCTGGAGAACTGATCACAGCTGCACCCCTCAGGAAAGGAGGGAGAGTTGAGGGGAGGAGATACACTGGAGACTGGCCAGATAGTCCCAGAAAACAGAAACATTTCCCTCCAACTTTCCAAAAGCAAAAAAACGAACATTGCATAACCATAGCTGACCCTTCCTGCCACGATTTTATCGGATGATGAGGACAGAATCTAACAATCGCAAACCTTTCTAGCACCTATTTGCTCAGAACATTCTCGTACATTGAGTCTATTCATAACCCTTCTGGATTTTTGGTTATTAATCGCACTGACATGAAACAAAGCTACGAGAGTGACCAAATTCCAAGAGGGCAGGGCGTTGGAGAAGTATGGTTGGCTTATTCTCTTGGGCTTTCTGGCAAGTTTGCCTCAACATGAAGAGAAGTGGAGGACCTTGAGCAGTAAAAACACTTTGATACACCTTTGTGTGAAGAACGAATCAGAGACTTTTTGCATTTCTATGCTGTCACTATACTTGCGATATAGGTCATTTACTTAACTGCTACCTCTGCCTTCCTGGAATCAGACAATGGTACAGACCATGAAGAGAGGCCATTTCTGCCCACACTGACACTACTGGCTCTTTGATGTACCTATCCAATTAGGCCCCGAGACTTTCCCCAGAACCCTGCAAATCACTTCCCTTCACCTTCTTTTTGAAAGGTACAAGTGAATCTGTTTGCACCACCCTTTCAGAATGGAAAATCTCACAATACAACAAACAAACATATATTCCATGCCCTCCTCTCATCTCTGCTCTGCTTGCCAGTGGTTTTAAATCTGCATCCTCTGCTCACTGACCCCTCTATCAGTGCAAACATATCCTCCTCATTCACACTGTGGAAACCCTTCAATGGTTCTAGCATCTCTCTTCAACGCCCTTCACTCAGGCTCCCAAATCTCCTTTGCACCTTCTCAAGGCTTCATAACACGCAACATCAAGGATTGAGCACAGTCACCCAGGCAAATACTCACCAGCAGTTTCTAAGAATTTAGTGTAACTTTCTCGGGAGAAGGTCATGCTTTTGCCCCTTGTACTGAGTGCGAATCTATCAACCCCTGCCTTAAAAACATCCAAGGGCTCTGCTTTCACCGTCTTTTGAGGAACAGAACTATCTGAGCTCACACTGGTCTGTTGTTCAGCAGGAAGGATGGCCTGACCCGAACACTGTTTCAGCACAGAGTTGAACAGCTTACAGTCAATGGAGTCACCAACGCAATCAACCATTACATTTGCCAGGGAAACAAACTTTGTACGTGAGGCATAACCAAATTTCAACATTCATCCACTGCCTCTGCTACACAGTGTCCCTTCGCTGTTACTAAGTGAACTTCCCACAGCAGGGCTTCATAGGGGAGTGGTGCAATGCGAAGGTGGTCTAACTTTTCAAACCTACTTTTGCTTAGGGTGGGTGGGGGGGGAAGGGCATGGATAGTGGGCATCTTTCTGAATGACAAGGGTTTGCTACAACTTGCAAGCACCAGTTTTCAGAAGGAAATAACCATTCCAAAGTAACAGAATGATTCATCTCACTGGGTATTCAACAAAATGACACACTGAAGCAGCAGGCCGAGTCCTGGTCTGTTTTGCCTAATCGGTTAAGAGGTGGAGCTAAAGAGGGCAAAAGGTGATCGCAAAGTGCTGAAAGCTGGGGGAGTGGAAGGGGGAGCAGGCATGAGCTGAGGAATTGGGTTGAACTATTGCTAATGGCTGCTCTCTTGTGAGGCACGATCAGAGACAACTGGCATTTGTGGAGTTCCTACCTCCACACGATGGAAACATCCTCAGTGCCTGATCCACAATGTTGCAGGATGACCCCTTGCTAAATAAGGAAGGATATTGCTAAGCTGGAGAGGGTTCAGAGGAGATTTACCAGGATGTTGCCGGGACTGCGGGGTCTGTGTTATAAGGAGAGGCTGGGGCTTTTTTCACTGGAGCATCGGAGGTTGAGAGGTGTCCTCAGATAGGTTTATAAAATAATGATGCGTACAGATAAGGTGAATGGCAGGGGCTCTTCTCTAGGGTAGGGGATTTCAGGACGAGGGGTGAGTGGAGGAAGATTTAAAAAAGACATGAAGGGTGATTTTTTTTTCCACAGAGAGTGGTTCGTGTGTGGAATGAACTTCCAGAGGAAGTGGTGGATGTGGGTACAGTTACAATGTTTAAAAGACATTGGGGTAAGCACATGAATAGGAAAGGTTTGGAAGGAAATGGGCCAGGAACTGGTGGGTGGGACTAGTTTAGTTTGGGGTTATGGTCAGCATGGACTGGTTGGGCCGAAGGGTCTGTTTCTGCCCTGTGTGACTCTATAACTCTACACCCATTGAGTCCTGACAGTCATGAAAAGTGAATGGCACAGGAAAACAGGGCACCAGGTGAATCGGTGGAATTCATGACCCCCAGTGTGTGATGTGGGCATGGACACTGAATAAAGCTGAGGAGGAGATTGACAGATTTTTGACGAGTAATGAGGTTTTGGGGGGTGGGGGGACGGGGTACAGAAAAGTGCGGCCCACATGAGATCAGCCTTGATGGTGCTTAATGGAGGAGCAGCTCGACGGCCGAATGGCCTAGTTTTGCTGCCGCATGTCGTGCGCCTTGGAGCAAAAGTCTGAGCTTGGAAGTGGAAGTAAATTGAGCTGGGAGCTGTTTGGACTTGAAGCTTGGCAGCGGGGGACAAACTGAATGAGAACATGGAATAGAGCAGGGGGTGAGGTAAGGATAAAGTCTGTCCTTTCTGGGGCAGGGCAAGGTTGAGGCCACAAGGGTTGTGTGTGTGTGTCTGAAAGAGAGCATGGAACGAAGGATCCTGCTCAGAGTTGCAGAGAGCTGGGACGTTCCTTCCTGACAAAGAGGGGGCCACGAAGCGAGTGCCAAAGCTCAGAGCTGATGTTGGTGTGAAAACTCACTCCCATGCTGTTGGAACTGAGAGCAGGATGGGGGTTACTGAAGCAGCCAGAAACAAGCTGGTCACCGCGGCAGGTGGACCAGGAGAGTGAGGGGAGCAGAAAGTCATGCGAACACAGTTTTGGTCCGCACCTCTGGCTGTGAGAGGAGCGCTCAGTGTTTGGAAATATTTCCAATAATGAGTGGAGCGTGCGAAGGAATATTTCATGTTAACACTGATGGAAATGGGAACGCAACAAGGGAGATTCGACAACACAGATGGTGCTTATTTTTTTCTTGTTTTTTGCCATGATGTGTGGTTCTGGGTTCGTGTCTCTCTGCGCTGGTTTGCACGTTAGCCTGAGCTCTGGTCACACAGTGTACTGGGGGGGAGGGGGGGTGGGGGAATGAGACAGAGACAGAGAGAGAGAGATCAACTACCCTGGACCAGGACAGCAAAGCTAAAGACCCACTGCTATTTCCATAGTATAGGGAATACCTGACAGGCAGGACCCCACTGTACAAGAGAGAATGCTCACAGGTCCACAAGAACAGGGACAGAGTGGCATGACTCGCTGGGCTGAATGGCCTCTATCAGCACAGTAGGGATTCTGCGATCCTAAGATCTCACAATGAACAAAACAACTGCTGCCTCTCTCTCTGTGTCTCTGCCTTAGAGTCACAGAGTCATCACATAGAAACAAACCCTTCAGGCTAACTCATCCATGACACCCAGGTACCCTGAGTTAATCTAATCCCTTCTGCCAACATTTGGCCCATATTCTCTAAACCCTTCCTATTCATGTACCCATCCAGATGCCTTTCAAATGTTGTCATCGTATCAGCCTCCACCACTTCCTCTGGCAGCTCATTCCATACACGCACCACCCTCTGTGTCAAAAAGTTGCCCCTCAGGTGCTTTTAAATCTTTCCCCTCTCACCTTTAACCTATGCCCTCTAGTTTTGGACTCCCCCACTCTGTGGAAAAGAGCTTGACTATTCCCCCTATCCATGCCCATCAGGATTTTATAAACCTCTGTAAGGTCACCCCTCAGCGTCCGACACTCCAGGGAAAATATCCCCAGCCTCATCAGCCTCTCCCTATAGCTCAAACCCTCCAACATCCTTCTAAGTCTTTTCTGAACACTTTCAAGTTTCACAACATCTTTCCCACAGCAGGGGGACCATAATTGAATGCAGTATTCTAAAAGTGGCCTAACCAATGTCCTGTACAGCTGCAACATGACCTCCCAACTCCGATACTCAATGCACTGACAAATAAAGGCAAGCGTACCAAATGCCTCCCTCACTGTCTTATCTACCTGCAACTCCACTTTCAAGGAACAATGAACCTGCACTCCAAGATCTCTTTGTTCAGCAACACACCCCATTGGTTTCAATGGACTCTCCACTTCTTTAAATAATGCCAGCTGTACCCACCACAATCACATGGCTTGCCCCCACTCCCGCAGGTCAAGTTTTTGTTTGCCCCAATACCCTCCCTGCTAGACCTGAAAGCTATTTGCGTTCCCTCGAGTTCAAATCACGTGCCCGGGATTCCATTCCAGCCCAGGTCTTTCCCCTCTGGAAAAAAAAACCCACCTCCCCCCAGCTCTGTGCAGCACAGTGTGAATCTCGAGCTATGCAATCCTTCATGTTCCCTGTTACAGTCCCCAGTTGACCTCCACTCTCCCTTCAATGATCAGTCACGCTCACTGCTCCTGGAAATCTGACCTCCTTGGCAGACTGGCATGGCCTGGCCTTCAGTGCGCATCAGGCTGCTGGGTATTGGGAACCGGACCCAGACCTTACCGTCTCAGGACATTTTGGATCGATTCAAGCTGAAAACCCAACAGACTCTGGGATGTCATTCTCGACTCAAATCTCACCACTCCCCAGACACCCTGCATCTCACTCACTGTTCAAATACCTTCTCGCCATCACCTCAGCTTATCACCCCACCTGCACTGTTTCACTTCACACACCAGCTCCAATGATATTCCGGTGACAAACCCATTTGGAACTAGACATGCCACAGCTGAAGTTCTGGCCCCTGAATCAGCTGGGAGCTGAGTGGTCTTTGTATCTGTGACTACAGAAGGTCTTCACCAATATTCGGTGTTTAAGTTGACTTTTTTCGAGTCTTTTATAGGAAGCTGGGCAGTGCCTTGACTTGGCAGAGCACAGACACACTAAAACTAGGGGCAGGAGTAGGTTATTTGGCCCCTTGAGTCTCTTCCATCATGCAAACGGATCACAGCTGATATATGGCCTAATTCCATAAACCTGCCGTTATCCCTTAATATCTCAGCCAAATAAAAAATTATCTACCTCAGATTAAAAATGAATGACTGGTTCAACTCCAGGTTTGAATGCCTCTCTGTTCACTTTGAGCAGGGCTGATTTTACTACGTTGATCTTCCATACAAGGAAGAGCAGAATTCTGCCATTCTCTGACTTGTACTTGGAGATAAGGCAACCCTACAGCTTCAGAAAACCTGAGCATGACGTTCACCAACACAGTTCACTCTCCACAGCACTCAATGTCCAGAAATAGCTGTCAAATCAGATGTGAAGGTGAGAATCATACCACTCCAGCTGGTTACGTACAGGTTCTGACGTTTAAGCACTCAGAGCTGTGTTAGAGAGAGAGAGAGAGAGAGAGATGCTGGAGCTGTACTGAGTCCTGCCTTGAGTGATGAACAAAAGCACAGGGAGGCCACGACAAAGAGCCACTGTATGAAACATTGTCCTTGGGCCTTTGGAAACAGCCATTGTTCATGCTCCATTGTGCTGGGAGCAACAGATCAAGGAGACAGTGAAAACACGACAAGAATTCTGATTTCTCTTTGACGTGACAGGACACCTCTGCATCACTCGATTTACGTACTTTGTGGCGATGGAGATACCGGGGCCATTGTTTGACATGGGCCAGTGGGAGGGTCACTGCAACATCCTGACCTTTTCATGTTTGATTGAACAGAATGAATGTTTTCAGAAATGAAACGCTCTCTGCCTCTGTCCCTTCAACATTGAGACCACCAGCTGAAGTTGCAGGCAGCAGCCCCCAGTGCGATGTCCATTCCACTGCCCTCATACCCACCCTGTGGAAAACGTCCAACATCAGAAACTCAAGGTGACAACTTCAGAGCCCAAATTCTCAAATCCAACTTCACCCAGAACCACTGTCCTTTAACAAAGTCAAAATCTATGCTTCATCTTTGCTCCTTGGTGTGTAAATGATGTAGATGTTTTTGAACAATTGCAGAGTGCTTCCTATAATCAGACCCTTTAATCCCATCTCTTCCTCACCGATGTAGGTGCTCTGAACAAACGGTTTTCAGAACCAGGGGGTGCGGGGGTCTTTCAGGCCCTGAAAAGTGTTCATCAACTCAAAACTGACGACCCCAGTTCCACTGATCCCACTTTAATAATCCATACCCTCATCCAGTAAAACATGCTTCCCTGAAAGACCTGGCTCCAAATTCCATCAATGTGACTCTCCTAGCTTGTACCCCAGCACACCAGATAGGGATTCTGCAACCGTTAGGGGAGAGGGACTGCTGTAGCTACACCCTATCCCCTCCATTTCATCATTCTCCAAACCACGGTTTGATCGCTCTTTAGCCATTTAAATTCGAGGAGAAAGAAACCAGGCTCTGTAAGTTGGCCTGAAAATCTTAACAGCCGCATATTTGCCATATTTGCACTGTATCAGTGCTCAGGCTATCTCCTTCCTGAGATGTAGTGTTGGAACTGAAATCATGAATTCCTTAATTTAAGGTCTGTCCAGGCGCTATACAACTGCAGGATGACTTCTTTACCTCTGTCTCTCGACCACCTGGAGTTGAAAACTCAATACGCTGTTCACTTTCTTTGAAAACTTTCAGTACCTGACTTGGATAACTTGTCGCGGAGGTGCTGATGTTGGACTGGGATGGACACGGTCAGAAATCACACGACACCAGGTTATAGACCAACAGGTTTATTTTAAAACACAAGCTTTCAGAGCCTCACTCCTTCTTCAGGTGTTCGTCACTTTGGTCCTCCAGTTTGAAAATAATTTAATGTCTATTTCTTGTCTTGGAAATGGACCACCTTTCACTTCCCACACTGAACTTCATAGCCTAGACTTTTTACCTGCTTATCTGATCTGTTCATGTCCTCAGATAATTTTTTTGCTCCTATCTACACTGTGAACTGTTCTTCAGAATTCGTGGCATCTGCCTTTTTATTCCTTCATCCAAACCCTTAAAAATTTTTCAGGTTCCAGTATAGATCTCTGGGAGACATCACTGGTCAAATTCTACCTATCACAGCATACTGCCATTGTCCCAGCTCCCTGTCCTACCTCCCCACCAAAGTCCAAAATTTCACATTCTTGCTCATATTCGTGAATGCAAAATCTTATCAAATGTCTGCTGGTCATGCATACAGGCAAAATCCACAAACACACTACTATTCCACCTGATAGTGACCTCAAAAAATAACTCAACTATCTTCATCAGAGATGGCCTCCTCCTCAGAAATATTGGTTCAATAAGAAAAGGAAATTACTTCATTGTCTCATTAACATCAACGAACGGCTTTATCCCATGTTAATAGGAAGCCTGTAATGACAGAAAGAATGCCCCATTATGAAATGAAATGTTAATGTGTTGCAAGATCCTGTCCTTTTCCTCTTCATGATTTGACTGTCTGCTGTAGACTGCACTTGTTCGTTTGTTGCACTCGTGACTTGTCAGTTCATCTGGTAGGTTTATTGGACACTGTGAAATTACCTCAGGGGGGAAGAGATAAGTGGGAATCACACAGAGCTGCCAACAGTGACTCACTCTGGCTTTGCTCTGAGTGCACAGGTATGTCATGTCAATTCTATTTTTGGTTCTTAATTCACTCATGGGATGTGGGCAGTGCTGGCTGGGCCAGCATTTATTAGCAGTCCCTCAGTACTGTGGAGAAGGTGGGAGTGAGCTGCCTTTTTCAACCGCTGAAGACTGTGTGCTCTCGGTACGCCCACAGTGTTTTTAGGAAGGGAATTCCCAGACTTGGACTTGCTAGCCTTTTCTGAAAAAAACATTGATGCTATTCCAAAACCTGCAAGGTGCCTTACCACAAAATCTGACTGCTTAAGGGTGCTTGAGTAGACTTTGAACTCTTTCCACAGTGTTCGGCTCGACTGGGTTCAACGTCTTACTTCTGTTACTGAATGAGTCTAGTCATGCATTAAACCAGCTTGATGAGTTTGAGCTGTTGCATGCAGTTCTTTGGCTGGGTAGATATGATGCATCTTCTTCTGGCGCTCTCCCGTCTCCGTGGGAAAGGAGAGAAAAGGCTACGTCTCAAGACAAAGTGAGGAGCAGGTCTCAGGTGAGCACTGGCCTTTCGTGTTCAGCTGAAATGTCCCGTTTCTGAACCTTTGCCGTGGGACCAGTTAGTAAACAACAAGTTAGTCATTTGCAGAGAGTGCTAGCCGATATTTACACCTCAACCAAAAGAATGAAAATGAATCATCTGGCTGTGACTTGGCTGCTGGATACTCTATTGTTGAATTCTTTGCAATGCATTGATGGGATGTGGGTGTTACTGCCCATCCCTAATTGCCCAGAGGCCAGCTTAGAGTCAACCACATTGCTGTGGGTCTGGAGTCAAATGTAGGCCAGACCAGGTAAGGACGGCATTAGTGAGCCAGAGGGGTTTTTCGCCAACATGTCTACCATGGTGCGATTTGAACCGGGTCCCCAGAACATTGCCTGGATTAATAGCCTAGTGATAATACCACTAGGCTATCACCTCCCCTTATATACAGTAAGTATAGAATATATGCAAGGGCGGTAGAGAGGGATCTTTGATATTTTGGTCACCTTGGCAACCCTAATCCCTGAGCACTGTGCAAAAGACAAAACAATTCCGAGTCGTCTTGGGATAACAGTGTTGCTCTTTGCTAAATGAAAGGACTGATTTTACAAGAGTAGGCAAGTTAGAACTGCATCACTCTGCAGTAATCCCTCTGAACTCCAAAGAGGTGATCCCACAGGGACTGTACAGTAAGATTACTCAGATATTCAAATCAATAAATCCATCTCTATAGCTAACTTCAAATGCGAAGCAGTGCAGGCAACCATTCCATCTGCCTTTCAGACGTGACAAAGATCATATCATAACGAGAGAGAAAGAAAGGCTCGCGTTCAAGTATTAGCTCAGGACATCCTGCAGAGAGCTTTAGGGCCCATGTGATGAAGCGTTGTCATGTGGGCAACCAGTATTTTGCACAGAAATTCCCACAAACAGCAAAAGTTGAAAAATAAAGCACAAGAAACAGGAACAGGAGTAGACCATTCAGTCCATCAAGCCTGCTCTGCCAGCCTGTGCTACCATGTCTGATCTTTGGATTCAACTGAACCCTCCAGCCTGCTCCTCATATCCCTCGGTTCCCTGAGAAGCCAAAGAATTATCTTTGCTGAGTTGCAAAGTTCTGAGGAAGAGTCGTACTGCACTCCCGACGTTATCTCTGTTTCTCTCTCTCTCTCTGCTGACTTTCTCCAGCAATTAGTCATGGAGTCATACAGCATGGAAACAGGCCCTTCGGTCCAACCAGTCCATGCCAACTATTATCACAAACTATACTAGTCCCACCTACCTGCACTTGGCCTATACCCTTCCAAACATTTCTTATTCATGTAGTTACCTAAATGTCTTTTCAATGTTGTTACACCACACCCACCACTTCCCCTGGAAGTTCATTCTGCACACAAACCCATCTCTGTGTTACAAAATTGCCCCTCATGTCTTTTGTTAAATTTTTCGCCACTCACCTTAAAAATATGCCCCCTCGTTTTGAAACCCCACTCTCAGGAAAAGACACTTGCCATTCACCTTATCTATGCCCCTCATGATTTTATAAATCGTGTAAGGTCACCCCTCAACATCCTATGCTCCTGTGAAGAAAGTACTAGCCTATTCCCAGCCTTTCCTTATAGGTCAAACCTTCCATTCCAGGCAACATCCTGGTAAATCTCCTCTGCACCCTCTCCAGCTTAATAACATGCTTCCTAAAGCCGGCAGACCAGAACGGAATACACTACTCGGCGTATGTTTCAGATTTCCAGCATGCACAGTATTTTGCCTACATTTAAGACTTCACCAATTCCACCCGTGTACTGAGTGATCATGGAGACACAGAAAATCAGCTGGTGGTACTTGGATTTCCCCATGGACCTTGTGACAATGGTTCATTTCAATCATTGCTGCACCCAACTGTGTCTGTCACCCAGGTGTAAATTCCCAGCGACTGAATGGAACATTGGAGCAACAACGTGGGCTCTGATATGAACTCAGTGACAACTTGATGGTTTTGCAGTTAACCCTGATGAACGAGAGGGTCTTAATTTGGTGACTCGCAAGGTGCCTTTCTCTCTGGGAATTGAGCACAATCTAGACCAACTGTGTTCTATCTTACAGCCAGTCATATTTGAACCCCAAAAGGTGCCTTAAGGACAAAGCGACAGGGACTTCAGTGTTGCTGTCACAATGCAGGAGGTAGCAGGAACTGGGAGGGGCATGGCCAGGGGCAGGGAGGTCTGGGCTTGTTTCTCACCGAAACTTAGGCCAAAGCTCAGCCATGAGAGGGATTCCCCCAGGCTCCATGAAGAAACGCAATTGGTGATGCCACAGCGGGGATGGTATCACAGGGCAAAAGCACAGGGTCTTCCTGAGAGGCACGAGAATTTCCTCATCCAAACCAAGCCCAATGAGGTCACTTCCCCTCCTGCCCACAACCAGACCTATCCAGGTCATACAGCTTTCAGGGAACTTTCTGAGCCCTCTGAAGGCCATGAGCAGGAACTCCGTGTCCCTGTTGTGTGTCAGCGTGCGTGTTCTGTGCAGCTCACTCAGCATCACATCCACAAGGCAGCGCACAGTAGGCAGGTCACACGGGGATGACAGAAAACATCAGTTCGTAAAGAATTTGAAAAGACCCCTTTGATTCATTACACACAAAAAAAATCAAAACGAAAGTGACGAAGTGAAGGAGCCAAGAGGAATCCATGGAATGCAAACATTGCTTTTTACTGCAACGTTGAATTCTTACCGTGTCTTGTTGTGAGGGGGATTTCCCAGTGTACGGTAATCGTGGAGGACTGACTATTGCTACAACTGGGATGCTCACCACAGGGAGAGAACTCCACAATGGACTTACAATGGGAGTCATTGCTACAGATTTCTAACACCAAGTTTGTAACCCTGTTGCTTAGGGCCTCAGTTGATCACTGAATCATAGAATCCCTGCAGTGAAAATAGAGGCCTTTTAGCCCATCAAGTCTGCACGGTCCCTCCAAAGGGCAACCCACGCAGACCCAGTCCCCTACCCTATCCCTATAATCTCACAGCTCCCATTCATAATCCAGCCAGACTACACATCTGTTGACGCCACAGAATAATTTAGCATGGCCAATCCACCTAACCTGCTAATCTTTGCACTGTGGGAGGAAGCCACAACATCTACAGGAAACCCACACAGATACAGGCAGATTGTGCAAGCTCCACACAGACAGACCATTGCCCAGGGTTGGAATCAAACCCAGGTCTTTGGCGCTGTGAGGCAGCAGTGCTAACCACTGAACCACCGTGCCAACCCTAATTTACAAGACTCTTTCCCAGACTCTCTTAAAAGCTCACAATGCACATCATCAAATCTACAACACGTACACACACATAGAATTCTAGACTCACATGCCTACACACATTCACAGGAAGGTCCAAACCAATTGAAACCTGTTCTCTCAGCAGTAGCCAATCACGATGTGAAAATGCTCCTCATTTGTTGCAGAAATCTTTCTGCTTCCTGACTGTTGAAAGTTAACAGCATTGATACAAACACCCAACTACAGGTGAAAGGTGAAACATGACGATAGCCGTCGTCTGTGAGGTGCTTGAGGAGCTCCAAGTCTTTCTGTGAAGGAAGATGACCCCAAAACTGTTGTGTTTTGTGGGAGGCTGGTCATGACTAATCACAGAGCTTCAGTCTCCATTCTGAACAAACCTCCCTGGTCATTATTATGTACAGTGGAACAAGTAAATCAATACCCAACATCTCTCTACCTTCTTCCCTTCAACTACCAGGTATTTAACATGCATCGACAGGATCTACTGGGCATAACATAGGACATCCCCTGGTCTTATTCAATATCATTTTACCTCCTACCCAAAGTTCTCTATACCCCTGCTGTGACTGTACTCAACATCTCAACATGTGAGCAGGCACAGGTCTACTGGGGAGAGGAATTCTGAAAATCCACAAGCCTCCGAAGGGAGAAACACCTCCTTCTGTCACTACTGAGCAGTAAAGGTCCTTATCCCGAGGCTGTGCATCCTAGTTCCAGACATTGCCCAACTCCCCGAGCCAAGGGGGAAGCACTGATTCCTGACAAACCCTGGAATAAGTATCCACATTTCAATGGGATAGTCAAGCCAGGGGAATAGTGATATCACTGCTCCATCGGAGGTGTGTTCATCCAGAATTCTCTGGGATGGAGAATTCCCAAGATTCACAACTTCCGAGATGGGGATTTCTTTCCTCATCCCCATTCAAAATGGCTGAGCCCTTTACCCAAGGCCCACGCCACCTCCTACTCATAGGCTCTCCTTGTTGGCATCTCAAGGCTCAAAGAATTGTATATCTCTCAATGATGTACATCTATCAATGCAAACATCTCTCATTCTTTTCATCCCCAGAGAATATCACCCCTGTTTATTCAACCTCACATCGTAGGACATCCCCTCGTAAATCATAACGCAGTGTGGAATATGGACAATCGCTTAGGTGTTCAAGAATCTTCGTTAGGACCCTCCAATTGCTTTATGATGTTGGGGCTGTAACCAACTTGGCTGGGGGATGCTTTCAGCATCAAGACCAGACTCATGCAACTCATACATTCATGTGACTTCTGAGTAATATGTCAAAGATGTTTAAAAGTGAGAACCAGCCACCGTGTGCCTTCTGTAAACAAGTGAAAGCATCAGAGACTGAGGATCTGAGGATTGAGAAGCAGCATTTCGCAAGAGGTGTTTTCATGGCCTGTCCCTCTACACCGTTTTTACACTGTCAGAGTGTGTGTGTGTGTGTGTGTGTGTAAAGGGGATGGGAGCCGGATGGTAGAGTGGTGGTGAGGGAATGCGGTTTATGAGGGGGATGGGAGTTTTAATGAGTGGAGGTCTATACCAACAATTCATCAACATTTAGCTGCAGACTCCTGCTCAGTTCATAAACCTTTTTGTCAATCTGGGTCTAAAATTCGGAAATATTGGGGAATCCTGCATATGTTTTTAAGAAAAACTTTAACTTGAGTAACGGCTCTATGAAGAGCAGAACTTGATTTCTAGCGCACGACCCCAGTTACACATAACTACAACTTGATCAACATTTGGAGGATAACTGCAGTATCATGTCTGTGTCATGTGTTGGCTTTCTTCAAGTCTCACTTTTCTGGTCTAACTGGAAGAGTCTTGTTGAGTGAACAATGTGAAATTTATGATTGTAAGTATGGTTAGATTATCATGATTTACATCTGCATTACCACAGAGACTATTTGTGGCGTGTGATCCCTGTGTTCGTCTCCTCCAAGCTCCTTCTTCGCTCTGACCAGGTCCACATGGCATCATTACAGTGGGTGGTATTTCCTGCACCCAATCACGCATTAACCCTTCCAGACCCAGGTCAAACATTGAACTTTGCACCAGATCTTCAGGACGATCTCACGCTGTTACATTCCGCTGTGCATTTGCTGATCCACAGTCCTGTTCTCACTGTGGTTCGGGAGTGTGATAATCACAACTGCTCTGTACGCTGGGACTTGTACTGAGCTGCGGAACTCCTTCTCATCAAACACCGATCCAGTGTCAGACCTCCTCATCTATGGTGGCCTTTCAAGAGAGTGCCATGATCATGGAAGTGCTCAATATGACTTAGAACACAATACAAGAATACAATACAATAAAACATAGGAACAGGCCTTTCAGCCCAGCAACTCCTGTGCCAATTCCTAGTCCTTATTTAGACCCACTACCTATTGCCCATATGCAGTTTCAGTTCCTCTATTTGCCTCCTGTTCATGTGTCCAACAAGATATGCCTTAAAATGCAAACATACCTGCTTCCATCACCTCTACTGGCAGTACCCACTCCAGGCACCCACCACTCAGCGTGAAAAATCTTCCCCCTCTCACCTTGAACCTGTGTCTGCTTGTCGTTGACCCTTCCACACTAGGAAAAAGCTTCTGACAATCCACCCGATCTATGCCTCTCCTAATGTTGTAGACCTCTGTCAGATCGCTCCCTCAGCCTCTGTCTTTCCAGTGAAAACAATCCCCACCTGTCCCGCTTCAAATTCAGGTCCTGTTTCACCAAATCTCAAACAGCTGACCTTCCAGGGGAGGATGACCGAAATGCTTCCAAGTCTCAGCGTTGGCAACCTGGGAAGAGTGGGCCATCAGACCTTCAAAATGTCAACAACCTCTCCGTCAAGCTTTGAGTTGCAGCATCTTCATGGTGATGCGGGAGAGCAGAGAAAGGAAGAAAAAGAAGAGGATCCTGCGCTCTGGGTTTCGCTCCTTCCTGGGACGTCCTGCCCCCGAGTGCCCAAAGACCTGCGGCTTGGGAATTGGCCTCCTGACCCACACAAAGACCCATGGTGGAAACCTGTGACTCTGATCATCATGATGAAGCCTTGAATTGTGGAATAGTATGCGGCAATATGTCTAACTCTCTTGTTCCATGTTGTGTTGCACTGTGTGCTGTAACGCAGGCAGATCCTTCCTGAGGTCAGGGGACTAACGGCAGGTGGCGTCTCCAACAGATGTTGACGGTGACACTCAGACTTAAACTAATTTTCCATATGACAGCCGCTGCTTCATTCCAGAACAGCGATATAGACAAAAAGTGCTGGAGAAACTCAGCAGGTCAGGCAGCATCTGTGCAGAGAGAGAGAGAGAGAGACAGAGTTAACCTTTCGAGTCAGATACAGCTCTTCTTAACATTGCAATGTTCCTTCTGTTTGTCTCTTGCATAGAGGCTGTCAGACCTGCTGAGTTTCTCTAGCACCCCACCCTTACTTCAGGTCTCCAGTATCCCCAGCACCCTGCTTTTATTTGAGAGAGCAGGGGTCAGATCCCATAAGCATATGAGCCCAGGAGAGGGGAAAAGAGGATATGGTGTTGAAAGGGAGAGGTTAAGGCAGAACAGGAGAGCCTGATCTCAGAGGGGCATGAATGGAAGGGTAGCTGAGATGATGCCATGGAGCATGAGCAGCCATTTGGCACAAGCTCAGAGGAGAGGGAAAAGATGGAAGGACAAGGACAGCAGATAACCTGGAACACTGCAAGTTCCCCTCTGAGCCACTCAGCATCCTGACATGAAGATATATCTCTGTTTCTCGAGTATCGCTGGGTCAAAATCCTGGAATTCTCTCCGTAAGGGCATTGTGGGTCTACCTACAGCACATGGACTGCAGCAGTTCAAGAAGGCAGCTCACTTTCTCAATCAGGCACAAACATTAAACACTAATCAAGTCAGTGATAACCCTCATCCCACATACGAGCACAGGGGGAAAAAAAAGCACAATATTTTGGTGAGAAACATAGAGTGAGTGATGAAGAATGAAAGAGACAAAAGGAAAGAAACAAGATGAAGTTTTAGAAGGAGCAGAAATTTTTCGAGACCTTAAGGGGTGGCAGAGGGACAGGAGATTGGCAGACATGGGCCACACTGCACTGAAGTTTCAGATTGAGAGAAAGGCTGACCACCCCTCAGCCAAGTTTCTGCCAATGCCAATGTATTGGTCCATAACAAGATTAACCCTTACTATGGAATGCTGGCTTTGAAGACTGGCCAGACAGCAGGCGTGGGCAGTGGAGGGGTTTGTCTGCTTTAAGCAAGAGTAGAGAGACTTTCCCCTGGACACCGTCCTGAGAATGTCAGGAGAAGCAGCGAGATTTGGTGGTACTCATCCAAAATCACAAGGAAAGGCAAACGCGGAAAGGGTTAGACATACAGGGAAGAAGAGTGTGCCCAAGAATGGAGAAATGAGAGGAACCATGGCTGGGGAACAGCAAAAGGAGAAAGGTCATAGGGGAATTTGGGTGGCATCTGTGTGGGACATAGGAAAGGACACCCAGCAGTGATCGACAGACAGGAATCTCCTCCAAGGGTTGAATCAGAGTTTGTAAAATTCGGAATTAGTTCCCATCGATCATCCAGACGTCAGGTCCTATTGGAGAGGAACTGAGTGCTTCACTCCTCTCTCGCTTGCCAAGGCAAGGTTGAGCTGGATGGTTTTTGAGGAACGAGACAAGTTGAGCCTCAATATCCCTGGTACTGATTGCGGACCTGGTTATTGTTTGTTCCAGGTGGTTCCTCTAAGGAACAGGCATGAAGCTGGTTCCTGCCATGAGCCTTTCCAAAATGCTTCAGCCCAGATTGAGGAAAAAAAAGAGTGAGCCTTACGAGGGATCTTTAATTGGAAATGCATGTTGGCTGAGGCAACCCAGGCAGTTTGCCAAACATTCCCTCAACATTCCTGAATAATGCTGACTAAATAAGGCTGGCATGAGATGGTTTGTGAAGGAACTAGGAAGGAAATGAGACATTTTGAAAACTATTTATAGTGCAGTTTTAAAATCACACTTCTTTTTTCTCAAATGCTACAAGTTCTCGTGTGAGTGGTAATTTGTTCAAGGATGCTATCCGAAGAGCAATTCCAATGAACTGAGCTGTCAGTCGACTTGACTCCACGAGGACCTGATGAGTACTTGACCCAAATTATGCTTCGATGGCAATGGAAATTTCCACCAATTGTTGGGACAGCTCCAGCATTCTGACCTAAATTAAAACATCACTGGTGACCAACAAGAACACACTTGAACTATACAGATGTGCTCATGTCTGGTTGAAATATTGGAATCAATCATTTCTCGCAAGCGTAAATGAGCCACAGAACACGTCTGATTGATTCGCTTAAATGGGTTGTTCATGTAGCAATCAGCACACTCAGAATTGTTTGGCAAGTGCTGTTGGGTCACATCTCACAGTAAGCATTCAATTCGGTCTTTGCAAGCACAGGCTGGTTGAGCATGGTCTGTGCAGAGATGTTATAATATATCTTAGGAGCAGGTGGGACTTGAACCCAGGTCTTCCGGTCCAAAGGTCCACTGCACCCACAAGAGGCCTCATGGCCTGCTTAGTCCAAGTCCGTGTGTCTGTTTGCAGTGATTGGTTCCTGTCCTGCAAACAAAGTTTCTCTTTCCCATTACAGTTAGAAGTCAAAGTCAAAGCTGGCTCCTTATCTAGCCAAGTCATTTGACAAGACAGTTTCCATAAAGAGCTTGGACTGCAAGGTTTTGGAAAAGAATACGTGCTTACCTGATCGCACAGAATTTAAACCTTGCTGGAAATAGACATGTTACCCATGGCTTATGTCTTTGAACAACATCAGGACAGACACAAGAATGCCAAATTGCAAACCGCTATGACTATTTGTTAACGACCAGGTGAATGAGAAGCTCAATTCTTTTGCAGGTTGAGTCAGATTGGTCGACGTAGAGAAAGCAACAGAGAACTTTACACTCCTCAAGCTCATGAAAAGACAAGGCTTGAATGAATTGCTGTCGTTTTCAGAGAACTGACCCCTGAGTGTGAACATGTCTGATTTCTAACAAACAGAATTACGCCACGTGACACAATTTGATTGACTTGCTGAAAGCGGTTATTGGTGTTGCAATGAGCACACTCGGGGTGTTAAGCAGGAGCTGAAAGGACTTTGCAAGTGCAGATTTGTTGAGCACCGTCTATCTCTGTTGATCATAAAAGATTGAAGGACCATGCTGTTTTATTTGATTGGCCAGTCACTGGAACAGAGACCTTCCATAAGTGGCATCACATTGCTACTGAACTCCATCCGTGACATTGCTCAGTTGTACACTCTGACAGGCAGCAGCATTGTTTAGGAGAGGAATACTGTGATGGTGTATCCTCCAAAGCAAACCCATGAACCTGATCATCTCCAAATGCTCTTTGAGAGACAAAATGAAGTGTGATAAAGCTTTCATCTTCAATAGTAGACTCGAGTTTGAAGTATTGTGCATGTACCCGGATTTTCTTTCAAAAGGGGAATGAAAGGACATTGGAATTATTATTTAACAAGGCATTTCTTGAGAGTCACATGTCTTGTGCAAACCGTTTGTCTACCGGAGACCACTGGGCTTTGGTTATGACTGTCAGATTCCAGCTTTTGCTTTTGGATATTGTCTGGGGAAGAATCCTGAAGAATTAAAGAATCTTCTCCCTCAGCTCTCCGGTTTCTGCAAAGAAAACTTTGTCTGGATCTAGAGCAGCGCCTGAAGTCTGGTCCAGCTGCCCTTACTGCCAGCAATTGCCAATATTTGTTGAATGGACGAAATTGGCAATAGCGCCCTCTGCATGTGTTCAGAGACATTTGCCTGTGTGTGTTAAAAATTCAGACTAAGTCATCTGCATATCTCAAACAGAGTATGCTTTTTGACAACAAGAACTAAGACCTATTGGTGAAAACTGTTTTTTTCCCCAAGTGATTCTCTGCAATGTTTTTGTCATTGATGTTTTGCTTTGTGCATTCATATGTTTGTGTGTGTTTAAGATATCCAAAAGAGCAAACATTTCTATTTTTACATTTATAAATTGAGTGTGTTCACCAATTTGGCATCTTCCTAGGTTAAGTTTGCTTCATAATAAATCAGTAATTTTGTGTTTCTGAAAGAAACATAGCTCACGGTGTTTTGACCAGACCCCAGGCAGTATTCCATAAAATACCAAGCGACCGGATGAACTGTGTCCTTTTCAGTATTCATTTGTCCCTTGGGTGACACAAGATTCATTCAAAGTATCCCCACCCTTGTACACACCTTTCTCCCAGACCAAAGTTTTCTTTAAAAGGAGCCCATTTCACCTTCCTCGGGTAATGAAAGAGTGGATTTACTGCTTCGTAAATGTGTAAGGAAATAATAAAAGATACACAGAAATAAGGAGTAAGTCCAAAAAAGATTAGAATTAAAAAGGCATATGGATTAGTCTGTGGGTCACTGGTGAACAGTAGACAGCAGAAGGTTAAAAGTTGAGTTTATTGTGAGATTTTTGGTTTTGTAGTTGAGCTGAAATTCTTTTGTCCTATTTCCTTTGAAGTAAATAGTTTACTAAGAGGCATCCAGTATTCTTAGTAAGAGAGTCCTTTACCTGCAATGCAGGGTGACGAGAGGAGGGTTCTTTGAATGTGACCTTCACAGCATTAAAATGCTGAAATCTTGACTAGTGCAGATGTACTGCAGCCCTTGGACACAGAAAAATATATTACTCTAACTGCATGCACAGTCCAGGGTCGAAACCTACTTTGAAGCACTGTCCTTATGTATCTTTGAAACAAGAGAAAATATAAGCATGTCTCTCGCCTAGAATGCTGTCTTTTCTTTTATCATGCTCACGGCTTGAGGTACTGAGATACAGCTGTTCAGTTTGCGATGCATTTCTCCTTTGAAAGCTTCCTGAATATCTTCACATTCCAGGCTTCCTCTCACAACAGATACTGAATTTACACCTAGTTAACTCTGGCTATATCTCCTTTTTAAAAAGACATGTTATAATTAAAAGTTCACTACGCCCATGAGAGATCCAGGGGTATGACAGAGGATTTTGTTTTAAATTCCAAGTCCAAGATTCAGCAAGCATTTGATTGGCCACATCAAGAACTGGGTAAAAGAATGAAATTGATGTTTGAGTCATGAGACTGAAGAAAGAAGTGCACTCCTCCCATTTCAACCCTAACATTAACAAACTTGGGGATTAAGGTATCAGGAAATCATGGAAACAAAGACAGGCATTTGAAACAAACACAGAGAATGCTGCAGAAACTCAGCAGGACTGGCAAAATTGGTTTCAGAGAGTGAAACAGAGTGAATCTTTTACATCAAGCACAAGTCAGGGAAAAAAAAAGAACTGAAAGAACTGCAGATGTTGTAAATCAGAAACAAAAATAGAAGTTGTTGGAAAAGCTCAGCAGGTTTGGCAGCATCCATGGAGAGAAATCAGAGGTTCAGGTCCAGTGACCCTTCCTCAGAACTGCTGGTAGTGAGGAAAAAGTTGTTTTTTATGTAGAAGATAGAGTGGGTGAGAGGGTAAGGAGTAAATGATAGGTGGATACAGAGCTCAAAGAGAGAAAAGAACAGCTGGGGAGACAAAGGACAGACAGCCTGGGAGAAAGAATAGCTATTAATGAGGATTATTAGTGGCTAATAATGCATTGTATGTAATAGCAGACCATGTGGTGACAAGGCCGGGTGTGTGGGGGTTGGGGTAAGGACATGGGAGAAGGTGCCTCAAGCCCTAAACTTGTTGAACTCGATATTGAGTCCAGAGGGCTGTAGAGTTCCCAAATTTGGAGTGGAAACATTAAACTCTGTTTTTTCTTTCTCCCGCCAGTGATGCTGCCAGAGCCGCTGAGTTTCTCCAGCACTTTCTGTATTTCGCTTTCGATTTGCAGCACCCGAGGTGTTTCACTTTTATTGGTGCGATGAACCCTGCATCCATCCCAAGGTCCAAGTCCCACTGACCGCACCTTGCATCTTTTCTGGGAACTTTGTGAGATTGAGAGTTGTTTAACATCTGCAAAGACCCCTTCCCTGTTTCGCTGCAAATGGAGACTCATAGAGATGTACAGCACGGAAGCTGACCCTTCGGTCCAACTCGAGCAGAAATCCTAAAGTAATCTGGTTCCATTTGCCAGCATTTGGCCCTTATCCCTCCAAACCCTTCCTATTCATGTCCCCATCCAGATGCCTTTTAAATGTTGTAACTGTACCAGCCTCCACCACTTCCTCTGGCAGCTCATTCCATACACACACCACGCTCTATATGAAAAAGTTGTGCCTTAAAACCCTTTTAAATCTTTCCCCTCTCACCTTAAACCTGTGCTGTCAAGTTTTGGACTCCCCTACCCTGGGAAAAGACCTAGACTATTCACTATATTGATGCCCCTCATGATCTTATAAACCTCTATAAGGTCACCCAAGCATCTTTAAATTGCCTTGTCTGGTTGCAAGCACAGGTCTTATCAGCCCTGCTGGGGGCACAGCAATTCTTAAAGCAAGATGCCCACTTTGTGGACTGGCAATTTATTTCAGTGGCAGTGGTTCAACTTCTCTGACGACACTTTCAAGCAAATATCATGCGGTCCCTCAGTTCTATGACAGTTTCTGTCATTGCATCACTGCGCCTTGATTCTGCTGGTCCTTGCGGCGTGGGTTTCTCACAGCCTGTAAACACAACAAAGGCTGTGACACAGGAGGAAAGGGTAAGTACAGTGCCAAGGTCACTTTTTCACATAAGCAGGTGCACACTTAGTCACATAGGCATTGCTTTCTGTACTGTGGGATGAAAGAGGCGCCTTCGTCTCTGCGTGGGCATTTTCAAGGACACAAGGGCGATCTCTCAGGCAGAACTGAACTTGCATGGGCTTTGCAGTGATCACCAAATCACACAAGACAACTGTAACTAGCGGGGGCTGGCAAGCACATGGCTCCAATGTTAAACAGCCATGCCAGGAAATGAGACTTGTCACTCTCTGTGTGGAAGAGATAACAGTGGTTCTGAATTGCTAAATGAAACACCCCAGCTTGGTTAATAGCTTCTTCGAATGCTTGGCAATCAATACAAAAGATCTTCACAAAACAGTGAAAAGGAAGGTTAGGGCTCGCAACTTTTCGAAGTATTTTAGAGCTTAGAAAACTTTTTTTGAAGTCAGCACTGCAGTTATGCCAGAAATGCAGCATCCAATTTTTCCTCCCACTGAACAGCAAAGCTATCACCATCAAATGATCTATTTTTACTGATGGAGTGGTCATTGGCCGGGTTGGATTTGTCCTACTTTTTGTGCAGAGGACAGACCTGGGCAATTTTCCACATTGTCAGGTACGTGCCAGTGATGTAACTATACTGGAACAGCTTGGCTAGGGGAGTGGCAAGTTCTGGAGCACAAGTCTTCAGTACTATTGCTGGAATGTCGTCAGGGCCCGTAGCCTTTACAACATCCAGTGCCTCCAACCGTTTCTTGATATCATGTGGAGTGAATTGAATTGGCTGAAGCCTGGTATCTGTAATGCTGGGGACCACTGGAAGAGGCTGGAATGGATTACCCCCAGTCGGCACTTCTGGCTGAAGATTGCTGTGAAAGCTTCAGCCTTAGCTTAAGCATTGATGTGCTGGGCTCTTCCATCATTGAGGATGAGTATATTTGTGGATCATTCTCCATCTCATCCAGCCCCATATGCATGAGGTAGGACTACAGACTCTTGTTCGAACACTCATATTTGTACCATTTTGGCTTTGAGTGTGTGACAGATGAAGATGAGTGATGTGTTTGGATCAAATGGACTTGATAAATGCAAAGAGTTTTGTCCTATTCTTTTTAGCTGTGTCTCGGGGAAGTGTTGGGCTCAGTATGTGTTGCTATTTCCAGCTGCAAGCCAAACGGATCTGTTGTGAGTTCCAAACAGAGAACATACCAAAAATAAGGTGAGGTCAGGTTGAAGGCAGTGGTCTGGTGGAGACTGATGGCTTGAAGAATTCCAGACAGAAGTGGTCCAAAGGGAAATACAGGTTTCCCACAATGCTGAGAATAGAAAGGGAATCAAATGCTGAGTGGGTGACCAGCATCAGGTTCCCGGAGACAAACACATGTGCCTGGGCTGTGCATGGCAACAGAGTGGCAGATTGGGAAGAGGCTCTTGTCTTGATTCCAAGCATCTCCGCTCCCTGGTCTCATCGTCAAAGATGAACTCAGAAGAGTGGATGACACCAGCGGGCACAATTCCAACAGAATCCCATGGCCAAGGCTGAGTGGGTTCCTCTGTCACACAAGGAACAGTCCACACTGACATTGCTTGCAATTAACAAGATGCTTTTACAAGGGCAGCCTCGTATTAAAGCCAACTGCTGCCTGCAGTAAAGGTTTATGATGCATGTTACCAATGTACAGGACTCTCTGCCTTCTCTTCCCCAATGACAAACGTGTGTGGACTGAAGATCATAAATCATAAATAAGATCATTGTGGGTTTCTCAAACATTGAAGAGAGCTTTTGATCAGAAAGAACAACATTAATTTTTTGATATCGAAGCATGCCAAGTCTTTGGAATGGAGATGTCAGCATGGCAGATTCTGTGAGTGGTCTGACTGGCTGAAAAGAAAACCAGCAAGTTGCTAACTTGTGAGATCACTTACAGACCCCTGCTGAACCTTACAACACCTTAGACTGTCCCAATAGCCACAGAAGCAACCGCTCCCATTGTTGAATGTTGAAAATTGCAGCGACCCACAGGCACACGTGGTTGAAGAGATGATAGGGGGATGCAAGGGAAAAGACGTTCAATTCCCCCAGCAGCCTCAGGGAATCTTTCACCATCCAACTGAGCTTGGAGCTGAACACTGACTGGGAGGACACCAGATCCAACAAGGCAGTACGACATCTGGGCAGGTTAGTGCATTCTTCAATCTGCTGCTGAGGTTAAGCTGTGGCTCACGGAGCACGCTCTCCGTCTTAAATCGAATCACAAGGTCGAGGGAGTGTTTGGGTCCCACACGGGAAACTGGAGACCGACAGTGTGACAACCGAAAGCCAGTTTCAATCCACAGTGCTGAGGTTTCCACACCAGAACCTCCCAATCCACCTGGCCTTCCTGCATTGCTGAACTGTCGGGGACTTGGTTTTTATTTGTCTTCCACTCTGGGGAAATGAATGGAGTGGCCAGTTGAGCGCTCAGCACAGAGCTGACTGGGCAGGAAAGGGGTGAAGTCAAGTAAGAGTCGGGGCAGAGACCTTCCCTGATAAATGATTCAAGAAACTTCCAGCTCATGTTTCTCCAGCACTCAAAGGACCCCCAAAGGAAAGCTCAAGACCAGCATGGTCATCCCAACTACTCGGTGTAGGAGTTTGAAGAAACTGGCAAAAAAAAATGGGAAGGTGCCAGTGAGGGAAAAGTGCCCAACATCTCAGAGTTACAGAGCACAGAAACAGGCCCTTTGGCCCATTGTGTCTGTGCCAGTCACGAGGTAACTATCTATTCTCATCCCATTTTACAGCACTTGGCCCATGGACTTGTATGCAATGGGACTCCAAGTGCTCATCGAAATACTTGTTCAATAGCTTGATGCCACCCTTAAATGTTTCTCAAATCCCCTCAAAACTTTCTGCTCCTTAACTTAAAACTGTGCCTCTGGTTATCAACCCCTCTTCCTTGTAAAAACATTTCTTCCGATCTATCCTGTCTGCGTCCCTCAGAACTTGGGACAACTCAATCAAGTCTCCGAGATAACAAGGTGTGGGGCTGGATGAACACAGCAGGCCAAGCAGCATCATAGGAGCAGGCTCCTACTGCTTGGCCTGCTGTGTTCATCCAGCCCCACACCTTGTTATCTCGGATTCTCCAGCATCTGCAGTACCTTTTATCTCAATCAAGTCTCCCCTCTGTTTATTCCGTTCAAAGGAAAATGATCCCAGCCTATCGCAGCTGTCTTTTTTTTTTCTCGATCCGGAACTGCTCTTACACACAGCTGAACAGCTTTCCCAACACCGAATCACCCTGACATTTTGTTCCAGCTACTAACCACCACCAGTAAATCAGATATTTAGATATTTACATATAGAGCCTGTTACCACCAATGCAAACCATCAAAAGTGAGGGAGGGCGAGGGAGAGCAGGAAGGGGCTAAATGAAAATGGAATTGGAGGTGTAAAATAAATAAATGTATTCCCCACAGTGCCCACCTATCTCTAAAGGAATCAAGAGCATTGGAGGACACGATGTGTGCTCTCTCTCCAACGATACCTGGGCACAAAAATAACCATGGAAAGGGGCAGATAATCACTCCTTACAGCCGAATCGCTCCAGCCCAGGCAACATCCCAGTGAATTTTGTGTGCACCTGCACCAGTATAATCACATCCTTCTTATATGCTGGTGACCAGAACCACACACAATACTCCAGCTGTGGCCTAACTAATGTCACACACAGCTCCATCAGATCCTCCCTGCCTTGACTAATGAATACAAATATCCCATAGGCTTTCTTAACCACCTCACATCTTGCCTTCCTATTTCATTTATCCTCCACATGAGCAACAATGCTAATCCTATGTATAAAGTTTGTGTTTAATAGAACAAACCATGCTCAGTAAGAGTTGAAAGTCAATGCTGGACAGTGAATTTTTCTTTGTTCATTTGTAGGGTGTGGGCTGGGCCCACCATTTATTGCCTGTCCCTAGTTATCCCTTGAGAAGGTGGGGGTGAGCTGCCTTCTTGAACCGCTGCAGTCCGTGTGCTGTAGACCCACAATGCCCTGAGGGAGGGAATTCCAGGATTTTGACCCAGCGATCTGAGCGTGTACAATACCGCCCTGAGGCCTGAGGGGAATTTAGAATGATTTTGTCCTGCAATCAACGTGGACTGCAAAACGACAGTGAATATCCAGGACAGAGACAGGCAGAGAAGAGGGATATAGACAGACCAAGGCTGGAGGGCAAGGAAGGACAGAAAACAGCAAACCACAACAAACAGAACCAGAGACACTCAAAAGACAGGGAGACTGGCATAGAGGAACAGGGCAGGCAAGGAATTGGAGGTGTGGTGACTGGCAACAGAAGATGACTGTACAGGAAACGTCAGACAAAAGCAGGGAAAAGCTTGGAACTCAAAAAAAAACACAAGGATTGTTTAACTGCCAGTCTCGTGTGATGAAGTGGTTCCTCTACATTTCTTTGTTTCCAGTAAAGACTGACTCACTGTCAAATCTGTGTCGCAAACAAATTTGTATTTACATTGCTGGAGGAATGAGACAGGGTCAGGTGGGGAAAAACAGCTTCCTCTGGGAGCATCCACATTCAGTGAGTAATAGGGAAAGGCAATGGACTGTGGGCCTTTAATTCAAAGGGAAAGGGGATACAAGATGGGAGGCTTTGTGAAAACTGTACAAGGCATGAGTCAGACCCCAGTTCCGAATCCTGTGAACAATTTTGGGCTCCTTATCTAGGGAAAGATAGACTGGCATTGGAGGCACTCCAGAGAAGGTTCACTCAGCTGATCCCAGGGACAGAAGAACTGTTGTATGAGGATAGGTTGAATAGGGTGGGCCTGTATGCATTGGAATTTAGAAGAACGAGAGGGGTCCTTATTGAAACATCGAGATTCTTAGGGCATTTGATATGGTAGGTGTGGACAGATTGTTTCCCCTTGTGGGAAGAGTCTGGGACCAGAGGGGCACCATCTCAGAGTCAGGGGTGACCGAGATAAGGAGGAATTTCTTCTCTCAGAGGGGAGTGAAGCTGTGGGTTTTTTTAAACTTCAGAGGCTGAGTCTTAAAGTATACTCGAGGCTGAGACAGACAGATCTTTAATCAGTGACAGGGAATCAAGGGCTACGGGAAAAGGCAGGAAAGTGGAGTTGGAGATGATCAAATCAGCCTCGATCTCATTAATGGCAGAGCAGGCTCAATGGGCTGAGGGGCCTACTTCTGCTCCCATGTTTTTTGGGTGTTTTTCCTTTGGGTCAAAGGCATTGAAGGCAAAGGTGAGAATGCCAAAAATGAAAGGTGCAAATTGCTGGGAGGGACTTATTCTCCCAGTTCAACCTCACAATGGAACCATGTCCTGGCTGCCAAGACTGAAAGCACTTTCATGACAGAACATCCATCTCCATGCGATAGGGGAAGGATTAGCCTCGTGTTTGCAGCCACAGTAAATGGGTGAAGCTTGATTTGTTCTCGCCACTGTGTCTAACCACTGACACTGAGCAGGTTAGGTGTGCACTCACTGGAGTTCGGAAGAATGAAAGGCGATATTTGTGAAACATAGAAGATTCTTCAGGGATGTGACAGGATACATAGGGAGAGATTGCTTTACCTAATACGGGAGACACAAGGAGTAGTTGGCATAATCTCAGAGAAGGGGGTCAAAGACAAAGGGGGTGTAAGACAAAGATCCTATCCTAACTCCAACCCTAACCCTCACCCTCCACGACTACCCCACCCTATCCCGACATTCCCTCAGAGAGCTCCCTGTTACTTCTACACACTTTGTGGGGGAATGCAATGTTCACGAGCTGGCATCTCCTCCAGTTATCCTACCATCAACATGGTGCAGAGGCAAGAATAGAGAATGAATGAAACACAGATGACCTGGTCATAAAATGGTGCGCAAAGGAAGCTTTGGTGGCCTGAGAGAAGAAAAAGTCTTGTTCACCCAGTGAGCAGTTGGGCTCTGGAATGGACTGCCTGGAAATGTGTTGGGGGTGGATTCAATGGAGGCATTCAAAGGGGGCACTGGATGGTTATAGGGATAGAAACGCTATGCAGGGACATGGGAGAAAAGCAGGAGAGTGGCACCAGGGAATAGCACGATGCCAAATAGCCAATTTCTGTGCCCAAAATATGCTGTGATCCCACTATCCCCACCATATGTCTGTTTCCAAATGTTGACGGTGCAAGTTGGCCATTGAAGGGGTTATCGCAGGCTCTCATGCACTTTGGAACAACTGCATGGTGCAAAAAAAGAGCAGCTATTTGGAAAGGTAGCTGTTGGGGTGAGGATGGTTTGAGACAACCTGCAACATGCTCACCAGTTGTTGAGCAGTGTCCTAGGCTCCTGCTTTCAGGCACTGTTGGGTGCCTGCTATCTGTTTTCTCTCTCTCTCTCTGCTCATGAGTTCCAATCTTCAGGAATTACATGTTCCTGTGAAGTGTCAGTGACATTCTCTATATAGAAAGGTAATCTCGCAGTTTAGTGGGCCCTGTGTACACAGCTCATTTCATCAGAACTCTGGACTGGAAACATTGATTCTATTTCTCTCTCTGTGTCCACAGATGCTGCCAGACCTGCTGAGTTTCTCCAGCAATTTCTGTTTGCCGTAGACTGGAACCCGTGCTTAAAGTCACCAACACACCTTTTCAAACCAGGCTCCCTGGATCAGGAGGGAATGAGAGGGGAGAGGAAGGAGAGCTGGGCAGCATATAATAGGTCTTCCACATCTGCAGACCGATGGCACTGTGAACTGGTTTTTCACCGAACTACATTTGTTTTGTCTCTCTGTCAGTCTCGCCAGAGTGCCCCAGCGTCAGTTCAAGAGGTGCCCAGCTGTGAATGGAGTATCTTGCAGGGGTTGACCAACAGGGATCATCACTTGCTGGGGGTCACTTCAATGACTAATACCTCAATTTGCAACATCACAGCCTGATTATCCATCCAGGTCGTAGCCTTGTGCTCATGAGCAGGTGGTTTATGGAAAGGCACCTTCTTTCTTCACCTATCACATCTGTGGGCCTCGCCGGTTGGGCCTAGTGTTTAAGGCCCATTCCTGGCTGCTGTTGAGATGGTGGGGGTGAGCTGCACTTTTGAATTACTGCAGTCCACGTGCAATCCACGTAGACCCACAATGCCCTGAGGAAGAGAATTCCATGATTTGGACGCAGCTACAGTAAAGGAATGGCAATGGACATCAGGATGGTGAGTGGCTGGGAGGGGAACTTTCAGGGGTTGGGGTTGCCATGTATCTGCTGCCCTTGTCCTTCGAGATAGAAGTGGTCGTGGGTTTGGAAGGTGCTGTCTAAGGTGAATTTCTGCTCTGCTGCTACAGACCGTTGGTAGGTGGTCGAGGGAATGGATATGGTGGTGAAAGGCTACCCCTCTCACTGATGCAACTCAGTGGCTTTCCGAGCCCCTTGAGAGGGTAGTTGATGTCACTGGCAGGTGTGGGTGATTGGGGAACGGGCACCCATCGGACATTAACAAACCATTGGAAACTTTTTGACAACGCTCTGGCTCCTGAGGCAGTTTCTGTCAGACAGAAACAAACTCTGAGCTCTCTGAGGAGTGGAGAGGTCAGGGTGGTGGAGGGCTGAACTGTGATGTTCAAAATGACATGGTACAGCTCAGAATGGGATTGCAATGATACTCGGTGGGGAGGCAATGGCCTACTGGTATTACTGCTGGAATGTTAATCCAGAGACCCAGATAATGTTCTGGGGAGCCAGGTTCAAATCCTGCCATGGCAGATGGTGGAATTTGAATTCAATATAATGTCTGGAATTAAGAGCCTAATGATGACTATGAATCCATGGTCAATTGTAGGGAAAAACCCATCTGGTTCACTAATACCCTTTAGGGAAGGAAACTGCCATCCCTACCTGGTCTGGCCTACATGTGACTCCAGACCCACAGCAACGTGGTTGACTCTTAACCGCCCTCTGGGCAATGAGGGATGGGCAATTAACGCTCCCTGGCCAGCGATGCCCTCATCCCGTGAATGAATAAAGACTGAGATGAGGAATGGAGGCATGGCTACTGAGGGTGAAGGGGGAATGCAAACAGGAAATCATGATAAAAAGACTCACTGAGGCAGCTTCTATTCTTAAATCAGTCCCAATGATCCTGTGCAAATCATTTCTGGGGATCTACTTTGAGCTGGAGGTGCAAGGTAAGGATGTGAATGTTTACAATCTGACTCCACCAAGGAGCCAAGAGTCCAAGGGAAGAGTCAGATTGGACTCATAGAATTTCCTGCTCTGTATCTCTTGCTCTCTCTCACATACACCACTCCCTCCTTTGTCTTTCTTCCACACACACTATCTTCCTGTAACTCTCTCCCTCTGTCTTGCACACAATCTGTCTTGTATCTCTCTCTCTCTCAACACATACTCTATCACTTCTGTATCTCCCTCTCTCTCCAACAGAGTCTCTTTCATACCTCTGTGAGTCTCTCTCCTCTCTCACACACACACATTCACAATCTCTCCTGTATCTGTCCCTCTCTCTCACATAAAATCTCTCCTGTATCTCCCCCGTCTCACAAGCACACAGTGCTTCCCGTATATCTCAGACACACACACACGCAATAGAGTCACAGTGTCAAAGAGCTTTACTGCACAGAAAAACATCCTTCAGCCCATCAAGTCTGTACCAGTCCAAAACAACTTCCTCGCTATTTTAATCCCATTTTCCAGCACTTGGCCCATAGCCTTTATGTCTTGGCATCATAAGTACACATCTAAATACTCCTTCAATGTTATGAGGGTTGCTGCCTGTAACAGCATTACAAGCAGTGAGTTCCAGATTCCCGCCACCTTCTGGGTGAAAAAGATTTTCCTCACATCCCCTCTAAACGGCCTGTCCCTTCTCTTAAATCTATGCACCCCCCCCCCACCAGGTCATTGATGCCTCCACCAAGGGGAAGACTTTATTCTTGTGTAGCCTGTCTATACCCCTCATCATTTAATCCATCTCAATCATGTTCCCTCTCAATCCCCTCTCTCCTAAGGTAAACAACCCCAGTCTGTCCAATCTCTCTATATCGCTGAAACTCTCCAGCCCAGGCAACATCCTGGTAAATCTCCCTCTACACCCTCTCCTGTGCTATCACATTCCCTCCGATAATGTGGATTGCAGAACCTGCACACAGTACTCCAGCTGTGGCAGAGCCAACATTTTATGCTGTCCCAGCATTAGCTCCCTGCCCTTAAACTCTACACCTTGGCTCAGAAAGGCCAGTGTCCCACATACCTCTGAACCACTTTATCGACCTGTCCCAATACGCTAAGGGATAGGTGTGCTTACACATCAGAGTCCCTCTGACCAAACTCTGAACTATTAACATCCTTACTCCCCCAGCACTCCAAACCACCCCAACCTTCCACACCACTTCAACTCTGTTGAAGAGTCACTTAGACTGGAAACATTAGCTTGCTGTCTCTCCACGGATGCTGCCTGACTCGCTGTGATTTCCCAGCATTTGTTGTTTTCAGTACAGATTCCAGCATCTGCAGTAAATATGCTCCCTACGAGCTTCAGTGCCTTCCAGGGTCTTACTGTTTATCACATATTCCCTTGCCTAGTTTGTCCTGCCCAAGTGCATCACCACACATTTCTCTCCTGTATCTCTCCCTCTCTCACACACACGGTCAATCCTGCATCTCTCTCTATCTCCCTCACACACGCACATAGAGGCTGCAATCTCAGCTCTTGTTTCCAATGTTCACATCCCCCTGTCTGAGTGTGGTGTAGGGGGGCGGGGAGGGTGTCAATTCCAGTGCAAGCTGATAGATCGGGCCGCATTCTCTCAGGAAATCAGGATGTACCTCACCTCGCACCCGCACAGGGTACGAGCTCAGGGAAAAGGGCGCCTGAGCTAACTTGCAATGTGTGTGTGCCTCTGACTCTGCCTGACTGGGCTGTGCGCTTGCGTTACTGACTCCAGGTCAGTCATTCCGCGCATTCTGAATGGACAGCTCCGGGAAGATGCCTGTCATTGGGTAGCTGGCATTCAGCTTCCGATTGCTCCAAGATTTTCCCCGGGATAACACTTGTATAAATATGCTGCCCGGAGCGTGCCACACACACTTACACATACACGCTGTGTACACATGGTGTTGCAAGTACACGCTTAATCCGCAGTAACATACACACATACCACACAGAGACAGAGACAGGAGAAAGGGGAAAGGGGAAAGGTGGACAGTTTGCAGTGAGCTCAGGGCTATCTCTTGCAACAATGCTTCACAGACTGACTCTCCTCGTTGTTGTGCTGTCCATCCAGCTCGGTACATGGACAGCAGCTGACGAACTGGCCTCGCTCATGGAGGAGAAGAACACCTCACTGACATCTCGGAGGATGAGACTGGCTGCACAGAATTCAGGTAAACTTGTTTAGCGCCTTTCTTCCTCCCCCCCCCCTATCACGCAGAAACCTCGCCTCTCCTTGTCCCTGTAATTTGCACTTTCCAGCCCCACTCACTTGCATTGCAGCAGCGCAGCCTCCAGCTGCAGGTATTTCTGCTCGGTCTTGTAACTCCATACCCCCTTTTCTACATCTGTCTCAGCTGCTCTGCACCTGGAGCAGGCGAATCGCCTTCACACTTGGTTCACAGTCTGGACCACAGAAACACTCGGTTCATCATTGCCTCCCTGCTGAACCCAGTGCCTGCTATTGGTTCCTGGGAGCAGCGATCACTTCCCCCCCGCCCCCCAGCTCAAACGGAGAGCTTTCTCAGCGGGAAAATGTTTCGCCCTGTCGTGACATTTAGTACCTCGGCGCTTCATTCTTTTTTTAAAAAGGAACTTTTCAGGAAAAACAAGGGGGTGGGGAGATTGTTCAAGTGACCATCTGCTACGTGGGGCAGCAACAAGGATGTTTGACACTACAGAGTGTATGTTTGAAGGGGTCTGCACTGAGACTTAAACAGTCTGGAGGATAGCATTAGGACATTGGAGCTTGTCATCTGTAGGACCAAGGTACATGTGTATGTGTTGGTCAGTTTATGCGTGCCAGTCTGTTTGTCTGTTTATGTGCCTGTGTGGGTTAGTCTGTGTGTGTCTGTATGAATGTGCCTGTGTGCCTGTACCTGTGCATATGTGTATCTGTCTCTCTCTCTCTGTGTCTGTAAGTGTGTGTGTAATGTGCAATGACAGTTGAAAAATTTTTGTCAAATGTCCACAAGAAAGACCTAACAAACAGAATTCAGAAGTGGCTCCTGTGATTTCAGTGCTGTCCGAGAGGTGCAGTTCTGTTTTGTGTTGTGGAGTCCTGGATGGTTCAGTTTGGCTGCATGCTAAGACTGATTAGCAGATTTGATTGTTGTCACTTTCTGGAGATATAGTGAAAAGTGTTGTTTTGCGTGCTCGACATGCACATTGTACCATACAAAGTGCATTCGGCTAGCTGAAGAGGGTGCGCACTACAGTGTTACAGCTGCAGAGAAGGTGCAGAGAGAGACAGAGATCAGAATATACATTTGAGCGATCCATTCAAGACCACACAGTACCTGACTGTGACTTATCTGAGAAAATGACATCAAACGCTCTCCCAAAACACTGGTAAACACTGGGGGATGAGCTTTTCTTTGGCCAGACCCTTATTACAAAATGTTCCTTTAGGGGTGCATTGGAGCCACAGCAAGAAGAAGAATCATTTTTTTAAATAAAGTATTATTAGTAGCATTTCAGTGGTTCACAGTGGTACTGATCCTGCGGCTGTTCTCAGACAGAATGAAGTCTGTCGAGTGTGTGGTCACCATTGCGGGGTCCATGCTAGCTTTAGCTCATTTATGAGAATGCCCCTCAGAGGCTTCCATGTGCAATCTCAATTGAAAGCCCCCCTGGGACTGGGGCAGTGCCGCATTCCTGGAACCACCAGCTTCACAACCAAATATTAACCCAAGACCACGTCTATTCTCCGAGCTGGTGGGAGGGAGGAGGAGAAGGGTGGAGAAAAGTGGGGGAGAAGGTGGGGGTGGTGGAGGGGGAAGAGAGAGATCCCCTGACACTATACTCAGATCACTTTGGGAGCTAACAACATTTTCTGGTGAGTATTTATCCCTTAATAAATACCAGGCAAAACAGCCAAGACTGGCTCCTTGATCTCCTTGCACAGTTTGTGGAAGCTTTCTGTGCAGAAGTGGTTTTATCTGACAATAGGGAGCAGCCAATGACTGCATTTCAATCCCCCCTTCAGTCACGGAAAACGATTCGGAGTAGGAAGGGAGATTGCGACTGGGAGCTTGTATAAACTGTGTGCTGCTTTGAACCATTTGGATTCTGTGAGGGATAGACCACAATGGATTGGACAATGATAGTGAGAGCAGCAACAGAAAGTAACAAAAGCCTGAATTGCATTGCAGATTCTATTGCAGGCAATTTGCCACTTGTGTGTTCTTTCATCTTTCGTGTGCTTTGCACAGGGGAGAGATAGAAGGAAAGGGAGCCTTCTCCATTAACTGCAACAAGAAATGTGTTCAGAAGAAGTGTTGTAACCCCTTCATTGCTGTGACCATCAAGAACAGGTTCTCTTTGACATTTTGCAGAAAAGAGTTTTTTTTTCTCTCTCAACACAGCAACCTTACACACACCCACTCAAGATGTACAGGGATGACTGCACAAGAGGTGGCATCCAATTACGATTTTTAAAGAGGTCAGAAAAGTCTTTGTTACACTCGAATCTTGCCATGTGGAAGCTGGAAATGCTGCCAATCTGAAGATTCTGTTTTAGTTCAGAAAGGAAATAGAGATAGGAGGTCTCTGGTGGTTTACAGTTGCAGCAGCAGAGTACGAAGTTGTATCCAGTCCATGTTCAGCCAAGCCTCTGCCTTAAAGATCTGACTTGGTCCTTCCAGTCACTTGGTGAATGAATGGCCCCACCTCTCAGCCTTTCTTAGATTCCTCAGCACCGTGATTTTGTTTACTGGGTAAAAACTCTTCCCTCTGAGAATCTCGGTCTGCCAGACTAACCAACACAATGCTGTCCTCCTCAATCTGCAAACAAATAGTTCTCATCACAAGCTGGTTTCTGTCAGGGGGAACCAGAGGACCTGTTTTGACTTCACCCCCGCCCCCACCCCCATTGTCCAGACAAGTGGTCCATAAGCAGGAGTAGGCCATTCAGCCCCTCGATCCTACTCCACCAGTCACTCGGAACATCCAACACCACTCCTGCCATCCACTTACCTACATTTTTCCTAATGCCCTTCATTGCACTGCTCATCAAGAAGCTCTGTCCCTCTCTCTCTCTCTGGCAGAGACTTCAGTGTACACAAAGAATTGACACACAGTGGGGATTTGACCTTTACTTATTGGTATCTCCTTAAGATAGAATGTGCTCTCTACACATTTAACTGTGTGAATTCCATACTGTAGATAATAAAGCTACAGAGTTATTGTTCACTTGTGGCAGTAAAGGTCTTTGGACAATAGCAGCTATTAAAACACAGAGGAAAGATCTATTGTATTTTTATGTTTTTCATGGTTGGAAAAACCCAACCTTGTTCACATGTTCAGATCATACTATGTAAGCAGAATAACCTCCAGGCATGGTCACTTTGATGGATACGGATAGACAAGAGAGAAGCTCAGCTGACCTCTCAACCCCATTGTGTTTCAACAAAGACTGTCCTTTCTTTGTGCTTTGCAATGGAAGCTGCTCATTTTCCAGAAATCTGTGGGTGAAACCATGCAGGCCTGTCTACAGTGGTCTTCTCACATTAAGACCAAGTGTTGTCTTCAGATGTTAGGTTAGAGAGTGGGTGGATTTCACATGAAGAACTCCTGGACTCAGCATGGATCCCTGGCCTCAAGAGCCTCCAGGTGAAGCCTGGTGCAGACTGGAGGTTAGGTGCTGGTGCAGACTGGGTTGGAAGCACTGGTATTCTGAACTTCTTATTTCTTTAGTTTTCTAATTACTTTTCCCTCAGAATTTGTTCTTAAGAATCTGTACCTAGCCATCTTTGTACCTAAGATGGCACCGTGAGTGGCGACATGTAAACTTTTCACTGTACTCATGTGAGTGCATGTGACAATAAAGCTAATCTTAATTAAGGTAGGCGGATATGATTCTGTCCTTCATCCTTTAGAATTGTTTGTGTGCACATTTGATACTGCCTCTGTTGATATTGTGTCATCAATCTCTTCTGAAATGTGATGAAACACCTCTGGAATAGGTGGAATTTGAACTCAGGCCTCCTGGCGCAGAAACCAACTGCCATTGTAAACCTGTCATGCTGTTATCTCTCTCTTGTGACACATGCTGCAGTGTCCCCACGAGCTGGTAGGTATAATTACAGACTTGGTAATTTCCAATTGTCATGACAGGATGAATCAATAAACGTAAACACTAATTAGAAGTGCTCACAGATTTAATTTACTGATGGATTCAGAAAAAAAAACATTGTGACAAGTGGCATGATTTCTGTGTACAATTCCTGTCTGTTACACCTTAGCTATCACACTCACCACTGTTTCTTTACCTTCAGACATACAATGTTTCCAATAACACAAGATACCAGTGCCAGAATATCTACAGTCCATCCCTCAGACCTGCATGAATTCTTCCTGGTTTCCCTACCTTTATGGTGTGACTTCACACCCTTGAATAGATACTTTTCAATTTTACTTTTCACTCTCCACTGCCTTTTCAGAACAGGGCGCTGAGTGACCTGTTAATTGTATTATACATTGCAATTCCTCCATACAGTGCATCCTGGGGCTCACTCCCAGTACTGTGCTGAAAATGATATACCCTGTCATACTGCCTGCATCGTACATGGCAATGGAATGGAACAGAACGTGATCAACGTGGGGTTCAGGATCTGGGTGAACTGAGTAAAAACACTTCCCTCGTAAGCACCAATGCCAGGCATTTCATCCAGGCTTCTGGCTTGTAGACTGAAGAGCATCTGAGCTCTGAATGATACCACCCAGCTATGGACTTGGTGGTTATGAAAGAACACTGTCTCCTTTGCATCAGCAGCAGGTTACTGTCTGATGGATTACAAGCTATCCTTTGTAAAATAACTGACCTAACTTGACAATGCTGGAGTTACACATGATAAAATATTATGTGCCTGTCATTGTGTTACCCAGTAATGAAAGGATCTTTCTTGTAAGGAAGGGGCATAAAAAAAAATGACATGCACCTTGAAATTTACAAATAATTGCAACTGTTCCCTCACTGATTTCAAGATTATTATGAGCTCCATTTATTGGACCTTCCCTAGTTTGAGCTGTTAAAAGTTCAGCCTGGGTTAAATCAGTCCATGTTAAAAGCTGAATATCTTAAATCTACTCAAATGCTGAGATTATCTCTGGTCACTGCCACAGGAGTTCCTCGAAGCTTCGAATAAAGACCTGGAAAAAAAACTTATGAGTCTTTCCTGCCCGGCTTGTTTGCTCTCACCAGATATTGGGATAAGTGGTGGAACATGTCTGCATTCTGAAATTCCACCCCAAACACCTCCACCTACGCCCCCACACACAAAGGCACACAAAACATTTCCCCTTTACTGGGCTCCCTACTCACGTCTCTATGCCTGCTGCTGACAGGGCATGGCCTGTGAAAACAGGTGCAGCCTAGGAAAACTGGGATTAAGGCAAGTATGGTTTCAGCTGCCTTGACGAGGAAGTGTTATTGTGATTGGCGCAGTTGGGGGGGTGGGAGCCGGGGAGTTGAGATAATTAATAAATCCAGCCATATACCTCCTTCAGTTATTTCAGCTCACTGCTCCCTGTTGAATTTTCAATGACAGACTGAAATGACTGGGCCTGTATTCACAAGGGTTTAGAAGGATGGGAGCGGATCTGATTGTAATGTATCAAACTCTAACAGGGCTGGACAGACTTGATGCAGGGAGAATGGTTCCTTGAGTTTGGGGGAAGTCTCGAACCAGGGAGAACACAGTCTCAGGGAGGTAACTGAGAAGACCATTTCAGCCTCAGATCAGGAAATATGTCTTCACTGAGAGGGTGGTGAGTGTTATAAAGTTGGGTAGAGTACTTGTGGATTGGGAGGCAGGAAGTTAGAACTTAGTGCTTGTAAAATGTTAAGGGGAAAGCTGTGCGTGGTCCCTTTAAAAGACGATGTGCTTGGTGATTCAAAAAGGATGTTTGTCGGCAACAGTATATGGGCTTGCAGGTGCACAGAGAGCACTCAAATTGAAACATTTGTATCAAAAGGCCATACAGTTAGCAGGCCAAGCTGCAGTTTTGTTTTGTGACCAAGACAAGTTTGGAATTTAGCCAATCAATTTGAATCCGGCACTGAGATGTCAAGAACCAATTAAATTTAAATCTGATGGTTTTGACAACATAGCAGCAATTTTATTGTAAGAAATTGATGTGTCATCAAGGGTATAAAAGAAGAGTGCAGTTGGACAAAGAGAGGAGCGTTAACTGCCATCTGCCAGAGTTAACAGCTCTCAAGAGAATTGCTGGCTCTCACAGCATTCTCTAAGCATTAGAGAAAGCACCATCTGAATCAAAGGCACAACTAGTTAATATTCCTGACAGAAAAATCAACAGAGAAGATGTTCCTGACAGAACTCTCGACAGAGAAGGCACGGAGCATTCAGGAAGACACGTAATCTGGCTGTAACTTCAAGAGACTAAATTCTACTTTTTTTTATTTTATACAAGTGGGACTTGTATTTATTGCAACAGCAAACCATGAGAATCTTGTTTTATTTGGGGATAGTTAGCAGTTAGATGGGGTTTATTTGATTTGTTGATAGTTTAATTAATTTGCTCACTGTTAGAATTAGACAAATAAATAGTTACTTGTTGATTGTAAAGTGAATGTCAGGGATTTATTTTCTTTAACCAATCAAAGTTGCTGAAAGGCAAGTTACACCACTTTTCACACTCCTTTTACAGATTATAGGGCGAGGCGCTCCTCTTTGGGTGTTTCGATTTTAGTTCTCAGAGGGGTTGTTGGGGGCGGTTGGGGGGGAACCTCTACTTCATAACATTAGCCTGTGGAATTCCCCATAGGCCAGGCCACTGAATACAGTCAAGAAAGAGAGGGATGCATTTCTAGATTTTAAAGGCATGAAAGTGTTCAGAGAAAGCAGGAATACGGCACAGAGACAAAGGATCAGACATGATCTCATTGAATTGCCTCCTCCTGCTCTTAGTTTCTATCCCTCATGAGGGACAAGGTTTGATGATGTGGCCCACAATGTCCTGGAGTTTCCAAAAGTCTCCTGGACACTTAGGTAAGCAAGCAGGGTGTCAAAGATGTTTACTGTGGTCTTCTGGAGCTCAATTGTCCATCTCTGAAGAACTCCCAGGAGAGTCAGCAACTCGACTGAGGTCTCTGGTAATCTTTCTAAGTTAACCTTCAGTCTCTTCTTTCTTTCCATAGCTGACATAATCCGGTGCCTGAATAATGCACTCCATGTGGGCTGTGGCGCATTTGCCTGTCTGGAGAATTCAACCTGTGACACCGATGGGATGTACGATATCTGTAGGTCCTTCCTGTTCAACGCTGCCAAGTTTGACACTCAGGTAAGCAGGGGTGAACTGACGTAACCCTATCTGAGCCCACAGAGCAGTGAGAGATCCACTCTCGGCTTAGGTCTAAGGTTTGTTGATTCAAGTCCCACTCCACAGACTTGCACCCAAAATTCCAGGCTGATACTCCAGTGCAGTTCTGAGGGAGTGCTGTACTGTCAGAGGTAACAAGGTGTCGAGCTGGATGGACACAGCAGGCCAAGCAGCATCAGAGGAGCAGAAGGCTGACCCTTTTCTGAAGAAGGGTCTAGGCCCGAAACGTCAGCCTTCCTGCTCCTCTGATGCTGCTTGGCCTGCTGTGTTCATCCAGCTCTACACCTTGTTATCTCAGATTCTCCAGCATCTGCAGTTCCTGATGTCTCCGAAACACTGTCAGAGGTACCATCTTTCAGATAACAAGCATGGGGCTGGATGAACACAGCAGGTCAAGCAGCATCATAGGAGCAGGAAAGCTTGACGTTTTGGGCCGAGACCCTTCATCAGAAATGGGGGAGGGGAAGAGGGTTCTGAAATAAATAGGGAGAGAGGGGGAGGCGGATACAGGATGGATAGAGGAGAGGATAGGTGGAGAGGAGGCTGACAAGTCGAAGAGGCGGGGATGGAACCAGTAAAGGTGAGTGTAGGTAGGGGGGTAGGGAGGAGATAGGTCAGTCCAGGGAGGACGGGCAGGTCAAGGGGGCGGGA
>JAHRHZ010000003.1:4438810-4449511 GCA_024137785.1 Ginglymostoma cirratum
CCCGAGATGGAGACAGAGAGGTCCAGGAAGGAGAGAGAAGTGTTGGAGATGGTCCAGGTGAACTTCAGGTTGGGGTGGAAGGTGTTGGTGAATTGGGTGAACTGTTCGAGCTCCTCGTGGGAGCACGAGGCGGCGCCGATGCAGTCATCAATATAACGGAGGAAGAGGTGGGGTTTAGGGCCAGTGTAGGTGATAGTTTCAACCAAGACGCTGTCTAATGCCCCAATAGGACGCCTGTGGTGTTGTTCTGAATGGGGTCATCTTCAGTGTCTTGGCCATGTACATATCCCTCAACCAAGTCACTGAAACATGATATTTGTGCATTATCTTGCTGTTATTGATGGGAGCTTACTGTGGCTGTCTATTTCCCTGCATTACAGCAGTCACAATACTTCTCAAGTACTCAATTAGCTGTTAGAGCGTCTGAGTGAAAGGCACTGTATCAACACAAACCTTCCTCAATATTTTTTAACATCTTGAGCATTATCTGAGCTCACTGCAGAGTCATCAGTCTAATTGGTGGTAGTGTTTCCCTGCGCCCTGCCAAAGGAAAGAAAGTCTGATGGGTTCCATTGGCAATCTCATCCTCTCTCCGAGATTCTGTCCTCTCAGCTAGTGCCCAACTCCAAGGCATTGAAGACAAAGCCTCATCCCCACCTCACAGCCCTACAAATATTTTTTCTTTCATTGAGTCAGCCTCTGCAGAGCAATCAGGAACGGGCGACAAAGGCTGGCTCAGCCGGTGACTCCCACGTCCTGGAAACAAATTCAATCACAACTGAGTGCAGCCAAGTTTAGATCGAAGAAAACAGCCCTCTGTGTCTCCTCAAACAGCAAGAACACATTGTAACAAAAGGACACAGGCTGACCTGAGTTAATGTAGCTTGAACTGTAAGACTATCATCGGTAGGAGCATAACTAGGCCATTCAGCCATTGAGTATGCTGTACCGTTTGGTCAGATCGTGCCTGAGCTGATATCTTCAGCTTTACTTTCCTGTCTTTTCCCGCCATAACCCTTGATCCCCTATCTGTCAAGAAAAGTTATCAGGCAGGAAGGAATTTGGAACAAAAACAAACCTTGTTATTGTTGAAGCTTCTGGTTGGAACCTTGTGCGAAATGATTCTTTTAGCACCCTTTCCCAAGAGTCAATTGGCTGTTGCACAAATCTCAGGAGAAGAACTGACGGGTTTCTTTATGTCACATAGGGAAAAGCCTTCGTCAAGGACAGTTTGAAATGCATTGTTAACAGCATCACTTCTAAGGCCTTCTTCACCATTCGGAGATGCTCTACCTTTCAGAAGATGATTGCAGATACTCAGGAGGAGTGTTATAAGAAGCTGGACATCTGTACAATGGCAAAACACAACACTGCAGCAATAACAGAAGTCATTCAGCTCCCGGAGTATTTCAGGAACAGGTACATTGGAAATGGTGGTCATCAGAAGCCAATCCATAAAAATTTCCTGAAAGGGTGATTGATTCCAATGCAAATGTCATCAATTTCTGCCAATACGTTTGGATCCAATCTGTGACAAATCCAATTGCTAAGATCTACCACATCCTGATAAATTACTCTGAAGTTTGTGCTCCCCAAATCCACCCACCCCCACCGACCTCCACCACCCTGCCATCACTGGGGAAGTTCTCTTCACTCACCCCTCCGTATTCTCTGAAATCATGGTGATTCTGTCAATCAGTGCATTCTCAAGTGGATGCTACGACTGATGAACATGAACGAGATGGACCCTAACCTTTAATAATCCTCCATTCCTATCAATGAAAGGAAAATATCTTTTGGACTCATTTACTCCATCAGTTAGTGACCTGAATATTTTCTGTGTCAGTTTCAAGCTGTGAGACATTGCTTCTCAAAATATCTGTCCCATTTTTTTTATCACAATGGCCCCTTTCCTTGAAAATATACTTCATTCTTAAATTGTCCATTGCTAACTCTTCTGTCAGGTCCCTTTCTTACAGTGCTGTAGGTGACATTCCAAGGGACTTGACATAACTCACAATTCCAGTTATAATCACAATATTCATTTCACATTTCAAATACACAGCCCTGGTGTGGGGAAAGACTCACAATTTCCAGTTTCTGAATGTACAGGAGCAACAAGGAGTTTGACAGTGACCCCTCCCCATTGTGAAGTCAGCAGCAGTTGCTCCAAGTCTGACTGTGCTCCCTCAGTGCTGGGCCTGGGAATGTCCCAGTCTTTGAGACTCAATCATCCACAGCTGTTTGCACTGAGAGGCCAGCAGGACGAGAGGATGTCTTTCCATGTGTTCAGCCTTCTGTAGCATCAGTTAAGGTTTCTCTCTCTGAATGCGACACCCAGGATTAGCCCTAGGGAGAAGTACAGAGTGCTGCATCCCAGAGCTGCCTGGGTTTAACCTCAACACAGACCACCCCTCTTTCCGCACCCCCCCCGCCCCCCCCAGACCTGCTTGGCAAAAGCAGATGCTTGAGGGAGGCGGGTGAAGGTCTCTTCTCAAATGGAGGTCACTTCAAGAGTCTCAAGCTATGTTTTAATAAGGTTGTTACGACAGCCAACAGATTGAATACTACCTGGCATTTTTGGCAAAAAAAAACTCTGAATCATGGGATAACAAGATGTACAGCTGGATGAACACAGCAGCCCAAGCAGCATCAGAGCAGTTTACAGCACCGAAAAAGGCCATTTGACCCATCAGGTCTGTGCTGGTCCAAAACAACCACCTCACTATTCTGATCCCACTTCCCAGCACTTGGCCCATTTTTCTTGGCATTGCAAGTGCATTTCTAAATACTTCTTCAATGTGATGAGGGTTTGTGCCTTTACCATCCTTAGAGGCAGTGAGTTCCAGATTCCCACCACCCTGTGAGTGAAAAAGATTTTCCTCACATCCCCTCAAAACCTCCTCCACCTTCCCTGAAATCTCTGCCCCCGGGGTCATTGATCAGTCCTGTCTACCCTATCTCTGCCTCTCAATTTTATAGAGCTCAATTACATCTGCTCTCAATTTCTAAGATAAACAACTCCAGTCTGTCCAACAAAAACAGAAATTGCTGGAAAAGCTCAGCAGGTCTGGCAGCATCTGTGAAGAAACATCAGAGTTAACGTTTCGGGTCTGGTGTCCCTTCCGCAGAATTTTAAAGACCAAAATGTAAACACTGATTTGCCTTCACAGATGCTGCCGGACCTGCTGAGCTTTTCCAGCAACTTCTGTTTTTGTTTCTGATTTACAGCATCCACCACTCTTTTGGTTTTTATCCAGTCTGTCCAATCCAGGCAATATCTGGGTAAATCTCCCTTGGCACTCTCTCCAGTGCTATCACATCCCTCCAATAATGTGGATTCCAGAACTACATACAAAACTCTAGCTGTGACAGAACCAACATTTTATATGGTTCCAGCCTCACCACCCTATGCTTAAACTCAATGCCGAGACTAATGAAGGAAAGTATCCCATTGGGTTAACCAATGAGCCTTCCAAACCAATTCGTCCACCTCTCCCGCTACCTTCAGGGACTGGTTGACATGCACATCAAGGTCCCCCTGATTCTCTGTGCTTTCCAGGGTCCTACCATTCATCATGTATTCCCTCGCCTTGTTTGTCCTGCACACATGCGTCACCTCAGATTTATCCAGATTGAATTCCACTTGCCACTGATCAGCCCATCTGACCAATACTGTGTGAAGCTGGAGGGACACTGGAGGTCAGGCAGCATCAGAGGAGCAGGAGAGGCGACGCTTCGGGTTGGGGCCTTTCATCAGGATGGGTTGATGGCCTGCTGTGTTCCTCCAGCTCCTCACTGTGTTATCTCTGACTCTGGCATCTGCAGTTCTTGCTATCTCCGAGCCCATCTGACCAGCCTGCCTATATCCTCCTGTAATCTAAGGCTATCCTTCTCACTATATACTGCCCTACTAATTTTCGTATTGGCCATGAGCTCATTGATCAATCCTCATTCATCCAAGTCAGAATGATTTATGCGTCCTGGACAGTTCAGATCACAGAATTCCTAGGGTGTGGAAACAGGCCCTTTGGCCCGAGTCCACACCGACCCTCCGAGCATCCCACCCAGACCCATCCCCTATAACCCACCTAATCTACACATCCCTGAACACTACGGGCAATTTAGCATGGCCAATCCACCTAGCCCACACATCCTTGGACTGTGGGAGGAAACTGTAGCACCCGGAGGAAACCCACACAGATACAGGGAGAATGTGCAAACTCCACACAGACAGTCGTCCAAGGTGGGAATCGAACCGGGGTCCCTAGTGCTAACCACTGAGCCACCGTGCCGCCCATACACGTCACAAAAGTCATTTCCATGTGTTGTTTGGCTCTGCAATGACCTACTTGCCTCCGCAGGCAGACTGTGTGCTGTGTCGAAGTCCCATTTCAATGACATCTCAGTGAGCCGTCAGTGCCTGACACAGGGAGTGCCGTACTGTCAGCAGCTTTGTCCTTGGAGCAGACCGTCGAACTCAGCTCTTAGCTCCCTGCCCGAAAGCCCCTACCATGTGAAGTGGACAAGAGCAGGGAGCTGCCTCCCGCTGCCCTGGGCAACAGTCACAATGAGTAGACCAGAACAGATTTGTTGCTGCTCTCCCTCTCTCTCTCTGTCTCTTCCTTTGTCCTGGCGTTTGTGGGATCCTTCTGTGCTGCAGTTTGGCTTCAAAGTTTCCTGATGACAACAGCTTGAAACTAATTCATTGGCTGTGCAGCTCTTTGTACCAATCCGCAGTTGTGCAGAGATCCAGAATGATCCAGGGTGGTTTTCAATTGCCCTACAAAATCTGCTAAAATTCAGAATTGGTTGGAACTGCAAATGAAAACGGAGTTGTCCTGCAGTTATTAATATAAAGATTGGGAACACAAGACCTGTTTTTGCAGGTGAAAGATGCGCTTTTTTGTTGTGATAATAATCTGTTTTGAATTCAGCTTTCTTAAAATGGCATGGTTGAGCTGTCATTTCTGTCTGTCTGCCTTCAGATATTACAACAAGCTGCTGAAGACGCTGCTAGAATGCGATGAGAGAACTGTGAGCATAATCAGGGAGAAACTGATGGCCAGCCTGGGATCGCACTTGTCCGGTTTCATTAACCTGCTGCAGAGTGACCACTGCTTGTCCTCAATGCCACATAGCGCCGCCCGCAACAGACGCTCCGCCATCGAACCCCAGAAACTGCATCTCTTCCTCCGAAACTCCAAGGCAACCAGCCGCCTGGCTTCCAAGCTCTCATCGAGTGAGAACGAATGATACTGGAGCAGGGGTGGGGTTGGAGAGCTAAAGAACGAGAGAGAGGGAGGGAGGGAAGGAGGAGGCCTCAACCCCGACCACAGCACCTAGGTGTCTTCAGTGAAACGGGTCCTGTTCATTTCTTGGCAGTTAACAGGGAGCAAGTGCCCACGTCCAGTTCAGCCAGCAAAAACCAAGTGGTGACTAGTGCATAAAATCTTTAAAGTGGCAAGTGCCAGTGCATCTACACAATGCAAATACAAGTCAGGTCAAATCTCATCTCGGTCAAGCACTAGCCTTAACATCTCCAAATGCCCCCAATAACTCTCTTTGTGATTTCTTTGGTAGATTTTTTTTTGTTAATTTGTTCACAACATGTGCACGTTGCTAGCCGGGCCAGCATTTCTGACCTATCCCTGATTGCCCAGAGGGCAGTTGAGAATCAACCACGCTGTTGTGGGTCTGGATTCAGACGTAGGCCAGACCAGGTAAGGATGGCAGCTTTCCTTCCCTGAAGCACCCTGGTGCCCTTGACATTGTGAAGTGTTAGTGTTCTGCCTGTGCCAGAATGGGAGAGAGATGAGACCAAATCCAAAGCAGCCCTCATGGTCAGACTGGGCGTTTTCACTCAGACCTGATTCAGAGCCCTGCCTGAACCACAGACACAGGGACATCAAGTGGAGTACAGGAAACGCTCAACTCCCCAGCATCACCGATATTTCTCAGTTCAGACATTCCCTGCATCGAGACTTCAGTCAGATGGTGTTAGGACATTTCAACCAGGGTCTAGCCTGCACAGGCAAGGCCCTTAGGGACCACATGTCAACAGGAAACTCCAGTCCCTGATGCAGCTCGAGGCAGTCACTTCCGTTAGGCCTTTATCTCCAGAAAGGCACCAAACCTTAATAGGCATCCAAGATCTCATCAGAGATTGGGACTGCCCACACCAACTCCACCCAAGAGATGAAGAGAAGTCCCAAATGGTAACACAGAGAGTGCTGGAATTTGTCAGCAGGGTCTGTCAGGGGGAGAGGGGGAAGAGAGAGAGAGGGAATGTGTCAGCCCTGTGACCTCTCTTCTGAACTGGTGAAAGGAAGAATTGGGACAAGAGGTGGCTAGCAAAGAGACAGAAGTATAGTTCTATTATGCATCTTCTGTAAAGTATTGCAACTACCTCTGGATTCAACTGAGTTCAACCATTTCAGTCTATGAACTCTGCCTCCCATTGACATCACAGGGATAGCTTCCCTTTCTGAGAGACAGCAGCCAGTCTACTTTAGGAACTTATCCCATCTCCACTTCCCTCGGGTCCTGTGCTTTTCCCTGTACCCGACCAGCCCTTTGCCCCCAGCCTACTAGATTTCTAACCTTCCAGGGAGAGGTCACAAACCTGAAACGTTCATTCTGTATCCCCCTCTCCACACAGATCTTAACAATTAAAACCGCTTCCCCTTTCCGGCACCTGTCTCAATCCAATTCATCGTATCAGCACACAGCCCTTCAGCCCATCAAGTCTGTTCTGGTTGTATGGAAGAGCTATCCAGGGAGTCCCAGTTGCAACAAGGCATTAGTGCAATCCCTTAAATAGCCCCAAACAGGCAGGGAGGCTGCTGCAGGTATTGGAGACATAACACACTGATTCACAGGTGAGGCATGTTGTGCAAGGAGGTTCCTTCAGAATCTAACGCTCAGTGTCAACGTCAGTGACAATCCATGCTTTAGTTCATCACCTTGGCAAGGAGGATACACAAAGGATTCAACATTGCTTTGGAAATGGAGCTGAATCCCCCCTTTTCCTTAGGGACACGCTATTTTTAGTTGGAGTTTCTCAGCTGCAGCTCCGTGGGGAGAGGTCTCACCTCTCAGGCACAACCCCTTGTCCTAAATAGGACTAAGATGGACTGTCAGGCATAATGCTGAGGGATTTCTGCAGGGGAGCTGGCTTTCAGAGCATGCCCCATCTGCCTGTTCCAGTGGATGTTAAAGATCACACAGCACCATCCCAAAAGAAAACAGGAGAGCTTAACCCCAGTGTCCTGACCAATATCTAGGCCTCAGTTGACATCCCTAGGTCGTTGTCACATTGACAGTAAGAAGGGGTGTTGGCAGAACAGGGGTGCGGCTCTGGTTTCAATATCTCCCAGCCCAGAAGACATTCACTCTCTGAGATTTTTTTCCGATCAACCTGGTCAGAGGTGTTATGACACACTTCTGGAGGGGGCTGAGGACTTGAACCTGGATCTTCTACTTCAGAGGTAGGGACACTAGCGTGGAGTCACAGAGACATGCAGCATGGAAGCAGACCCTTCAATCCAACCAGTCCAGGCTGAACATAATCCTAAATTAGACTAGTCCCATCTGCCTGCTCCTAGCCCATATCTGTCCAAACCTTTCCTATTCATGTACTTATCCAAATGCCTTTTAAACATTGTAACTGTACCCACATCCACCACTTCCCCAGGAAGTTCATTCCACATGTGAACCACCCTCTGTGTACAAAATGTTCTCCTCACGTCTTTCTTAAATCTCTCTCCTCTCACCTTAAAAATGTACCCGGTAGTCTTGAAACTCCTATCTTAGAGAAAAGACAACTGCCATTAACTCTATCTATACCTCTCACTATTTTATGAACTTCTATCATGCCGCCTCTCAAACTCCTGTGTTCCAGTGAAAAAAGTCCCAGCTTATCCAGCCTTCAAACCCTCCATACCTGGCAACATCCTGGTAAATCTCTTCTGAACCCTCTCCAGCTTAATAATATTCTTCCAATAATAGCGAGACCAGAACTGGACCCAGTACTGCAGAAGAGGCCCCACCAGCGTCCTGTACAACCTCAACATGATTTCCAACTCCTGTACTCAGAGGACTGAGCAATGAAGGCAAGCCTACCCAACACCTTTTAACCACTTTCCCAAAACGGCACCCAATCCCTCCCCACCAACACCCCCATCCCCTCACTGATGATGTGCACACATGAGCTCATAAAATACCTGTTGCCACACTTGCCAAAAACAATTGCGCCACAGCTTGGTAGAGACTGGGTACTTTGGCCCAGGTGGGTTTAGCAGACGGAGTTGGTGTTGGGGGAGCATCTGGGTCATGTCACTGTTTGATCTGGTCACCCTCCAAAGGCTCCTGACATTAGAAAGAGGCATCACCCTCAACCCACTGTCCCGAAACCCTCAGGGGCTGGACTATCCAAGATGGAGAGGGATAAGGAAGCAGAGATTTCAAAATACTGAACGACCGCACCGAACAAAGGCCACTGAACCATTGGGAATCTGTTCTGCCAACCTGTGAGACCTTCATTGCTCTCGAACCGAATTCTAAAGATCCAGCAATCTCACAGACCTTTGACCAACAAAGGTCAGCCCTCTGATGGATCAGGAACAATGGGTGCAGCATTAAGTAACCAGTTCCAAACTTCTGCCTATCCCTTCTCCAAGTGGAAACATTTTCATTGCTGAGAGACCTGGCCTTGTTCGTAGATAGTCACCCCAAGAGTTTTGAGAACAGCTCCCACAATATTAAAGTCTTCCATCAGAAAAAAACTACCCCTTAACTTCCTGAACTCCAGGGAATGGATCTGCCATCAGTGTGATCTGCCCTTTGTGGTTTACCTTGGGAGTGTGAGTATCATTGCAGTAATTCAGGCTAGACTCCAGACCACCCCTGGACAAACCTCCTTCATCCGTCAAATGTCACATTGCTGGCTGGAACATGGGGACAGAGGTTGTTAGGGGCTCCTGTGAAACACTGAGAAGGTTCCTTTCAGCTCACTGACCAGATCAAGTCAAGTCACAAAGTGGTAAGGGACCAACGGTAGGAAGGGAGTCACTGGCAGTCCCCATCTTCTGAAGACAGGGCCAACACTCTGGCACCCATGTTCCACTGACAGGAGCTTTGCCTGTTTCCAGCACAGCCTGGGGTCGGGAGAGGAGGGCTGGTGGAGATTCTTGATGAAAAGACAAAGTTTGTTTCGTATGTTTGACCATTCATGCTACAGTTGCTCCAGTCAGCTCGCCAATAAATATGACTGAATGGCAGCGAAGCACAGAGGAGCCATTCACAGTCTAAAACTTGGGCAAGGTACCAGCACCACACCACCCAACCTCCCATCTCAATGGGGGCAGGAGGGAAAGTCAGACCATGACCCCCTTCCCCTCCTCCTCCTTCTCCTCCCACCAACAAAGCTGGCAATGATGGACAACCTTGCTGTTCCCAATCACTGAGACACCAATTTGTCAGGTGGACTCCCAACATGGTTCTCCTATCGTGCATGATTTATTTCTCTTTCCAGCGGCTCTCACTGACTGCTTGGTGTTTCTCCTCATGCCTTGATTCCTGATGCAGCAACTGCACGATATCTCCCTGCGGGTCAGTGTTTGCATCTCGAAGGCTTCCTGAATGTTGTTGGCTTTTCGAACTTTGTGACTTCAACACAAAGAGAAGGTTCTCATTACTATGGTTCATTCCTATGGCAAATAAAGTCGCGGTGGCTAATCTCGTGCTCTAATGTCTGTCTCACACACCTACCATCAATTCCTGAGATTCTCATGTCCATCAGGTTGCCTGTGCTCCTTCCTGTGTGTCACAGCAGGAGAGAAACAGTGGCGTTTCAGCGGAGGTGAGGAACCAGTGAATGTCCGCATTCACCTGCCACCCTCCTGGGAGTGACACAATGGAAACCTTTCGCTGATGAAACAAATGTCAGGATTTGACGTCTCTGACTGGGCTTTGGTGGGTGGTGCTGAGATGCTCCAGAGTGCCATAGGGGGAGGGAGATCCCAGGTCTTTGACCCAGTGACACTGAGGGCATGTCCAATATCATTCCGAGTCAGGGTGAGGTGTGAACCAAACAGATGGTGGTGGCATTCCCATTCCATCTCAGAATAGTATCTTTGCACTTTGAAAGTGCTGTCTGGTCCATTTATTTTCACTCCTTGTTAACCGCAAGTAACAGTTCAATGTAACTGAGTGGCTCACTGGGTTATTTCAGAAGGCAGTTCAATTACAAGAGCCACATTACTGTGGCCCTTTCTTTTCACTCATTCACGGGCTGGCTAAGCCAGCAATTGTTGCCCATCCCTCATTGCCCAGAGGGTAGTTTAGAGGAAACACAGAGAAACTATTTGCTCAGGTCAAGGGGTGAAGGTGCAAGTGTCAAGTTCAGTCTGTCAAGGCATCCTTTTTTTTAAATGAAGGGAACTGAAAAGTGCAAATTATCGCCCCCAGAAATACTGAACATGTCATGGGTCATTTTTAAAGAACCCCATTCATGAGGTGTTTGGCCAATATTTATCACCCATCCCTAACTGCCCAGAGGGCAATGAAGAATAAACCTCCTTGGTGTGGAGAGATAAAAGGTACTGCAGATGCTGGAGAATCCGAGATAACAAGCATGGGGCTGGATGAACACAGCAGGTCAAGCAGCATCATAGGAGCAGGAAGGGTTTAGGCCCGAAA
>JAHRHZ010000003.1:4449911-4512658 GCA_024137785.1 Ginglymostoma cirratum
CAAGGATAATCCTTGATATTGTGCAAAGCCAGCAGTAGCCATCACTGTGAGGCCCAGGAACCCAGAGCGGCGAGAGATGGGAAAGAAGACACCAGACCATTCAGCCCATTGAGTCTGCCCCACCATTCAGTACAATCATGGCATTTCAATGCCATTTCCCTCCCCCATCCCCAGAACCCTGCATATAAGCAGCAATGAGAAATCTATCAAACTCTACATTCTCAAAAGACTGAGTTTCCAAAGTCCTCTGAGCTACAGAATCCGCAGGTTCACAGTCCTCCGAGTTCAACCAAATTCCCCTCACCTTACACCTCAGTGACATTTTAAATTGTGACCTGTTGTTCTGCACTCTCTAGCTAGGGGTAATATCTGACCTGCATACACACTGTCCATCTGCTGAAGTTCCAATGAGATCACGTCTCATTCTTTGAAACTCCAGAGAGTATCAGTCCAGTTTGCTCACTCTTCCTTCATGGGACAGGTCTGTCACCCCAGAGACAAGTCTGGTGAGCCTTCACAGACTCCCTCTATGGTAATAATACCTTACGTGAGCTGACAACACTAAACTCACACACAGTCGTTCAGGTCCAGCCTAACCAAGCTCCTATATCAAGTCTCCTTCTGTATCCCAAATATCTTGTGATAAAGGGCTAACATTCCACTTACCTTCCTAAAATCCAAAGCCAGGTGCCTCAAAGAGTGAGGAAGTTGCACCAACATACAAGACCTCAATCCCTGCTGATGCTTGTTAATATTGGGAGGGGGAAGGAAGGAATCAATTGGATGGCAACAAGAATCGCATGTCCACCCCCCTGCAAAGGGGGTTCGATTCCCAATGTCCCTGATGGTGTGTGGGACGGCAGACAGCTCACAGAATGAACCAAACGGTGGGTGCACATGAAGCTGGTTTGAGGCATGTGGGAACCAACACAGAACATGCTGGAAAAACTCAGCAGGTCCAACAGTGGAGTGAAAACAGTGTTGATGTCTCAAGTCTGATATGATTCAGAGATATGTGGGGGCTGAGGAGAGCAGTGGAGTGATTTGGGCTTCACCTCCAGCAGGTTATGTTCTCTCTCAGTAGACACTGTCATGTTTCAATTGATCCGAGGGTAAGATGAAGTCCAAGATCTTTAATCCCCTCAAGTCAGAGGGCTCTGACTGGTGGTGGGGAGTGGGGGGGCGGGGGGTGGCGGCGGGCTCATTTCAGCTGACTCTGATATACAATCATCACCAGCCTGGGCTGGTAGTCAGTAACAGCAGAGAAGCACAGTTCCTGTGCAGTGTCATGCTTCAAATGGTCAAGGGGTAAGATGGAGTCTGAGATACCTTACCCACTCAGGTCACGGCGACAGTACAGGGACAATGCCATGAACTTGTGTTTTTAATGGTCTACTGACCATGACCGAACGCAACAGTTCTGGTCACCCTATTATAGGAAGGATATTATTATGCTGGAGATTTACCGGGATGTTGCTGGGAATAGAGCATTTGAGTTACAAGGAGAGTCTGGATAGGCTGGGACTCTGTTTCACTGGAGCATGGGAGGTCGGGAGGTGGCCTTACAAAGGTTTATAAAAAAAGAGGGGTATAGATAGAGTGAATGGCAGATGCTTTTTCCTGAGGATGGGGGATTTCAAGACCATGGGCATATTTTTAAGGTGAGAAGAGAAAGATTTAAAACACGAGGGGCAAATATTTTTTGCACATCAGGTGGTTCACGTGTGGAATGAACTTTGTTTACAAGACATTTGGAGAAGTATATGAATAAGAAATGTTTGGCGGGATATAAGCCAAGCATAGGCAGGTGGGACTAGTTTAGTTTGAGAACGTGGTTGGCGTGGACTAGTTAGAGAGAAGGCTCTGTCTCCGTGCTGTATGACTCTTATGACTCTACAACAGGGAGCGGATGTTGATTAAAAAAAAGGACAGCTGTATCAACACTCTGACAACAGCTCTTGAGGCTGTGTAGGAGGAGCAATGCAATGGTCAATTTGTTGTTTTGTGACCATTGGTGTTCTACCTCCAGCCATTCGATGTGTTTCACCAAACTGACCCGGGAAAGGGAGCTGAGACCTGGTTTCAGCATGTGACGCACTCCCAACCCAACAATTCAGGTTTGCCAAGTACCTTATTCCATTGAGCCTCAGTACCATATCATGGTACTGAGGCTCAATGGAAGAAGGTACTTGGCAAGACTTGGCCTGACCCATATATGGTATAACATTTAATCAACCCTCACACTCTCGTTCTAGCTGCTGCAAGCTGTGAATGCTACTTTCAGGGAGGGCTGTTCACAGTTGGCAATCATCCCATCAATAGAGGTGTCCAGAGATGACAACCTGAATTGTTGGGTTGGGCGTGCGTCACATGCTGAAACCAGGTCTCAGCTCCCATTCCCAGGTCAGGTTGGTGAAACACATCAAATGGCTGGAGGTAGAACACCAATGGTCACAAAACAACAACAGAGCCTGCCCACAGCACCACACCCCATCATCACCAACACAAATATGACACCCAGGCACACTACAGGGAGATGTCAGGACCAGAGAGCAACAGCATGGTCAAACAGGGAGGCTTGAAGAAGCAGCTTCCCCAAGGTGAGGCAGGTCAGGAGGAGCAGAGATTCAGGCAGGGAATTTCCAAAGCTTAGTGCTCAGGCAGCCGCAGGCATGGCTATCTACAGTGGAGCGATGGAAACACAGGTTGGACAAGAGGCCGGTATCCGAGGATAAAACAAGTCACGAGAATCTGGTCAGGGGTTAGAGGACATTCTCGAGATGGGGCGAGTCAGGGCTGTGTAAACAAAGACCAATATTGAAAAGAACGACATCTTTGACTTGATGACGGAATGTTTCAATTCTATCTTTGGGATGTTCCAGAGAACACTCTCTGCACTGTCTGCTCTGATGAAGATAAATTTAAAACAGTTTGCAAGATACAGAAAGATATATTTAGTCCACTTTCAAACCTACCTTTTACTCTTTGGCCTGTGAATGTCAGTTAGGCAAGGCCACAATAAGACTACAAGATCAGAATGACCAAGAACTCTTTTACCATGAAGGTCACATGGCGGCAAAATCCATCAAAAAGAAGCCTTTTTTTTTTGCAATTATAGTTTCCATCATGATAAGACTGGCCTGTACTCTTTACTAACACTCTCCCTGCGAGTGAGTAGCCTGTCTCCTTTGATTGCACTGTTTAACAAAGAGATGAACCAAACAAACCTTGACTGGCCTGGAGTAAGCCTTGGTTTCACAGCAACAACTTGAATTCATACAGCCCCTTTCACATTGTTACCTGTCCCATGCGCAAATGAGACATGAGATTTTGAGCCTCACAAGGGGATAGCAAGGCGGGTGATGAAAGGTTTGGTCAAAGAGGTTGCTTTTAAGAACTTTCTTAACAACAAGAGAGAGGGATAAAGACAGAATTCCAAGATGTTGGACCTTGGCTCACAGCATTCTGGCCTGAAATCATCACAGGTACCCACTCTTAAGTGAGCCTGATGTCTCACAAGAGACCACTATGTATCTCAGAAGTAACATCTAAAGTGAAGTTAAATGGAACAACCCAATGTCCTGGTCAGCAGGATGAAGCCTTGCTTCTCCTGAGGATATTATGTGAACAACCTTCCCCACCAGATATCTGTGCTTCAGACACAAATGCGCAACTTAATACCTGCGATCAGAAAGTGGCTGATTTAGGCACAAGGAACTGATTCTAAACAAGAATACGACACGAAACAAGGCAGGGCTAACTCAGAGAAGTAAAACACTGTGGGTGCTGACAGCCTGAAATATAAAACAGGAAACACTGGAAAAACTTGGGAGATCTGGCCACACCCATGGAGAGTGAAACAGTTTGGGAACTGCAGTAGAATTAATGAAGTTCTGAAGAAGACCTGTTTCTCTCTCCACAGAGGCTGCCAGAGCTGCGGAGTCTCTCCAGGATGATTACTAACCCTTCCAGCTCATTTCAGTGTAATCAGGACTGGGCGCAAAGATCGGCAAAGTGTTCAGACCTCTTGTGGATGGGGACAACTTGACATATCAAAGCTACAGAACAGAAACTCTCAGAGGAACAGGATCAAAGATGCACGTATGAAATCTCCAAGGCACTGTGGGGATAAACTGTGTTTTGCTTTACTCGGAACCCAGCTTCCAATATTTCAATTTCCCCCATTCCTTTCAGAGGAGGCCCAAAGATCTGCAAGGAAACCAGGTTCAGTGAAAACAAGGAACTTGCACTCATAGCATATCTTTTGCATCCCCTCAAAATCCCAGAACAAGGCTCCAACCAGTCAAGTCACTTCTAATGTGTAATTTGGGAAACGCAGTAGCCAATGTGTGCATAGGTTGCTCCCACAAACAATAAAACAGTTTAAAGGCAAAATGCTGCAGATGTTGGAAATGTGAAACAAGCACAGCGAATGCTCGAGAAACTCGACAGATCTGACAGCATCTAGAGAGAGGGAGAGAGAGACAGACACACAGGGAATGCTTTACGTCCAACACTTCTTCAGAACTGAAAGGGTTTGGAAAATTGGTATTTTTTTTAATAACCTTCTGATACTTTCTTCAGGTTCATTTTCAAGACATTTTTTACCAAAAGCAGGAACATATTTTCCAATCCCTTTCAGTTCTGAAGAAGACTCACATGAGACTGGAAATGTTCTGTGTGCTTTTCTCTCTGCACAGATAATACCAGGGCCGCTGCTGAGTTTCTCCAACGATCAGAGGAATTCAAATTAACCTGGATTTCTGGTGTCAGTGGAGGGCTAACTGTTGACACCCAGTTGGGAATTTACTGCCCAGTACTGGGGATCTTCAGCTGACAGGGCCATGGTTTCACTCTTGGGCCAAGAGAATCCTCTCAAATCTGCAGAACAAACTCTCAGCTGACAGGTTTTGCAACGGCAGGACTGAGCCACCTGTGACACCGACACCAAATTAACAGGTTGGAACTGAGACAAGGACCTGAATTGACGTCAAATCATTCATATTGTCTCAACTGCGGCAACGAGTCCAATAGAACAGACACTTAGTAAGTGAGTGTCCAGATCTCTGCCTCTGCAAAAACAAGAACTTATCTCCTTCTTTAAATTCAATTCAACTGATCTTCAGTGTCATTAACATCAATGATCTTGTTTCTGTCTTCAGCTCTCTGACTTGTAGTGGATCCGAGAGGGATCAATGCATTTAGATGCTTCATCTCTCAGAAACAATGCATGCAGACACAGCAGACAGCAGAGAGGAAGGAAGCTGGGATTACTCCTATACTCTACTGGGCTCTGCTGGGGGATGCTGGAGACCTGTAATCACGACACATGGAGTACTACAGAAACTCAGCAGGCCTGGCACTATCTGCTGGGCTCAAGTCTCTCTCTCTCTTTCTCTCTCAAGTATCTCCCAGGTATTTCTTTAGGAAACAAGTGTACTGCAACAAACACTAAAACTGCCCTACAGCTGAGGGAAACCTCATGGGTTCTTTCAGACTCTTGAGTTGCCCCTGACTGCCTGGACCTGCGGCAACAGAAATTCACTGGAATTAACTGCCACAGAAAGTGGTTGAGGCCAAAACATTGTGTGTTCAAGAAGGAGGAAGACGTAGCTCTTGTGGCTAAAGAGGTCCAGGGCTTTGGGGGAGAAGGGCAGGTTAAGGATATTGAGCTCGATTATTAGCCCTTATGAATGGCCTACTTATGCTCCTATGATCCGACGTGGAGGTTTGGCACCCAACCTGGTGTCAAGTTGTCCAGCAGTACTGCTGGACAACACTAAGTGGCAGCACAACACTGCAAATCCTTTCTCGTGTTTTGTCAGGACTAGGCTCTCTCCGTCTCCCTCTCTCTTGGTGTGAGTGGATCCTGTCCCCTGCTCAGACACTGGGCTGTGGGGGAGCGGAGGGTGCAGCTGAGAAACGTCTGCAGCAGACAGCGCAGTGATCACTAGTTCCTCTTCGATAAAAGTGCAGATGGAAACCCAGCATAATACCAGCCTCTGAGCTGTAGCTTCTCCTCTGTCCAGACATAGAGTGAGATCAAGCTGACAAAGTTGGCTGAGGGCTGGAGTATGTCTGATATCACCTGTGATAATCTCCAGTGTACTCGCCCCTCAGAACTCCACACAGCACATGCCCTGATTCCCGCTGTCATGTAGGCTGACAGAGGCAGGTTTTACTCCCACAGCACGGACAATGGGAACAAATCCCACTGCTGAGCAGTTTCGTGCAAAGTCTGTCTGCATGCGTGGATTTCACACAGTTCTCTGCTCTGCAGCAAATTCTCGAAGGATCCCTTGTCTTGGTAACGGGGATGGTGGGTACGGTGTGTGGGGGATTGCTGTGTGAGGGCTCACTCTTTCTGTCTACCTATCCGGAACAATACGTTTCTTCAATCTCCATGTGTGATTCATTCTCAATGACAGCCTCCCTCACTCTGTCACTTCCCTCAGTCTCCCCCTCCCCACTCTGTGACTTCCCACTCTGTATCTCCCTCCCTATGTGTGATTTCTCGCAGTGTCTCTCCCTCCCTCACTGTCACTTCCCTCTCTCTCCCCTCTCCCTCACTGTCACTTTCCTCTCTCTCCCCTCTCCCTCACTGTCACTTCCCTCTGTCTCTCCCTCACTCACTGTCTCTACCTGGCTTGCTGTGTCTCCAACCACATTTCTTGGTTCTCTCTCTCCGTCGAACTCACCCATTCCCTCACTTTCTTGTCTCCCCGATTTCCTTTTGCTGCTCGCTTCTGTCAAAGTCTTTCCTTGTTTATCAGGCTGATTCTGAGCTCTTGGTTTTAATCTTCTTCAGACAATGTTCCTCTTGTCTGACACTCCAACTTCAGCTGCTAGTCAAACTGTCCCTTACTGTCCCCCTGTCTCCGTTGGTCTTGGTTCCTCTCTGTGTCTACGCTTCATTTATTGCCCCTCTCTGCGCGGCCTCTCTATTTCAATGTTTTATCAAGACCGCTTTCCTTTCATTCTTCTTTCCATTTTCAATAAATGCCAACCTTCTATTTTCCCTCCCTATGATCTGTTGAACTTGGATGCTAGCTTTTCTGTGACATCCAAATCCCTCTGCGCTGCAGCTTTCTCTAGTTCTTCCCCATTTAAATTATCGTCATTCTCGTATTCTTCCGGTCGAAGTGCATTACCTCATAATTCCCCACATCACATTCCACCTACAAAGTTCTTTTGCCACTCAATATCCTCTCAATACCTGAACATAATGTCTTATCCTCACACTTTGTCTTCTAGTAGTTGGACATCCTCTGTCCATGCTCACGTAACAGCCCGTCACTACTGTTTCGTACATAGTATCATTAAGTGTGGAAGTTTATTCAATGACCTTTTTTGTTTGGAAATTCAAATATATTTCAGCCACTGTTTCCCCTTTGTTGTACCTTACCTGAACAATTGATATAAATGTCTATACATTGAATAACAGACACCCAGGATTGATTTAGAGACTGGAATCTAATTCATAAATTCAGATTATTTATGTTTGGAATAACAGAGGAGTGAATCTAATCAAGGTGCTCAGATGATTTATACGTAAAATAACACACACCTGGGATTGAGATATAGATTGTAATCTATTCGAGGGGTTCGGGGTGGTTTACATATAGAATAATAGTTACCCGGGAGGGAGTTACAGGGAGGGAGTGCACTTACTGCGATATCATGAATTAACGCCGCTGCATTGAACCTTATGTTTATGGAGCTTGTAAGGCCTGTATTTTGAATGTCATGGGAACCCAGTTTCATGGGGTTTGAGGCTAGAAGGAAGATTTCTGAGGCGAAGTCGTGTTTAAACGCTGGAAAAGGGCCGAATGCAGAATGGAAAGTTGAGGCATTCGTTGCGGGTTTTTTTGAGTGACGAATGGATGGTGTGCTGTTGTCCCTCCAGCTGTACATTGGCAGGCGCCTGGCCCATTCTTTCCTGACCTTCTCTGAACAAGTTTCCCAGCAGCTGAGCTGACTGAGAGAGGCAGACAGGACGTGTATAACTCGGGGGGTCCTGTCCATTCTCAGGGGAAATGGTGGCAGCGGGAAGCGGATGGAGAGTGCGATGGTCCTTTTCCCTTACCCAGCTCACCCTGCCTCTCTTTCCCCAGGGAACAGAAATGTCCCTGGCCTCCTCCGGCCCCTCATCCCTGCAGTACCTTCAAGCATCGGCCCCCTTGTTGTGACAGCTCGCCTCTCCCAGGTGACTTGAATTGCCCCGGGTTGGGGAGAGCTGACCGTAGATCGTCTCTCCCATTACAGAACTACATGTTGGACAGCTTTCTCTCTCTCTCAGGCAAACACATACACAGGCTGCAAAAGAGCAGCGCTCAGTGCTCAAGAGAACTGGAACCTTGGCTGCACACTGTAGACGGCAGGGAGGATATATGCCAGTCCCTAAAGCTGTGGCACCAGCTTTCTGACTGCCTGCTTTCTCAACTACAACAGGACAGTGTGCCCCCACCTCCTGTGCAGGGCAGGGCTTGGGACGGGTACCTGCCTCCGTCTCACCTGATACCTGCCTCCCAGCCGCCTTCTATAAAAAGCTCACCCATTCCAAAGTTCCATCTCCCTCCGTCCTTCCCTCCCTCCCACTTGTCCTCGATTTCCAAAACTCAGAAGTTGTGGAGGTAGTGGATTTGACAGACGCACGCACTCACAGATAGACACACATTACACACACACACAAAGACAGAGCATGGCTTCACTGAGAAGAGCTTTCACGCCGTTTCTCATCCAGGACATCTTGTCGCTTCAGGAAACTTCGCCAGGCAGCTTTCCCAGGGGATTCCGTGGGAGCAGGGAGGAGGCAGGACAGGGCAGCGTCCTCCAGCCCAACGCGGAGCCCCGCTCCCACAGCGGCCTGGAGCTCGGATTTACAGGTCAGGCTCTGGGGAGGACAGGTAGGTGAGGGCGAGGGGGGCGGACAGGGACACTGCGCTCAGATCTCAGGTCGGATCGCTCCATCCCCGGTGCTCTTAGGCCGAGTCAGTGCAAGGCGAATTCAGGATATCTATCCAAATTCTGTTCACATTAGACCCCAGCCCTAAGTCAATCTTGTCCCTACCCTGGGGAGACAGAACCTAGCCTCTGTCTGTGTCAGTGTGTACGGTTTTTTTTTGTTTCTTTCACATCTCCAAAGTTTGTCCCGGGCCCTCTGTTAAAAGGTGGCGGTGTTGAGTCAGTGGTTGGGTCAGGCAGGGCTGGGGACTGGGACCTGAGGGATTGGGGGGGGGGGGGGGGGGGGCCGAGGATATAAACTCAGAGTAACGGATCACCCATTCTGGACAAAAAGCAGGAAGTTTTTGTTTTCTCTCTGTCGTGAAGTGAATCTGACCACAAGAGTGCTGCATTGTTCAGTATAGTCAAGTCTGAGAGAAACAGATTTTTAATCAGCAAGGCTTATAAGGATGTTGTCAGAATGGAGGGTATGAGCTTTAGGGAGAGACTGAATAGGCTGGGACTATATTCCCTGGAGCATTGGAGGCTGAGGGATGACCTTTTAGACGTTTATAAAATCATGAGGTTCACGGTTAGGGTGAATAGCCAAGGTCTTCTTCCCTTGGTGGGGGAGTCCAAAACTCGACTGCACAGGTTTTCAGGTGAGAGGTGAAAGATTTAAAAGAGACCTGAGCGGTAACTTTTTCACACAGAGGGTGGTGTGTGTGTGGAATGAGCTGCCAGAGGAAGTGATGCATGCAGCTACAGTTACAACATTTAAAAGGCAGCTGGACAGGTACATGAATAGGAAAGGTTCAGAGGGATATGGGCCAAATGCAGGCAAGTGGGAATACTTTAGTTTGGGAAACCCGGTCAGCATGGATAAGATGGATCAAGGAGTTTGTTTACAAGCTGTATGACTCTACGACTCCCAGACCAGGTCAAAGCGAACATGTGAGAACAGAGGTAGCTTTGAGGGAAAGATCTTAGATTCTGGGGGCCTCATCCTAACCATAATCCTAACCCTAACTTTACCCTCACCCGATGGCTGAGGATGGTGTGTTTGCTCTCAGACAAGGGAATCACTGCCTGAAAATGAGGGCTGAGCCATTCAGAACAGCCAGGAGGACAGAGAGTGTTTTATTCTCATCTCCAGGAGGCTACTGAGCTCTCTCTGGGAAAAGGTTCGGAAGGCAGAGGCTCTGGCGATGACGAAGACAGAGGAAGGCTGAGGTTCTGGTGACACAAGGGGCAGCCTGGCCAATCTGACTGACTGGTCGAGTTAGCTGCAGGGGGGAGCAGGTGATTGTGACTATGACTCCAAGCACAGGGTGGCCCAGCCTGCTACTGATGTTTGCTGACTCTTCAGCCCAGAGCCATCATGGACTAGATTGGCAGAATGTTCTCCTTCTGGGCCATTTATTCCTTGGTTTGAGAAATCATTGGGAATATTCCCATAGAAATGCTGAGATTTGCAGTGTGTTCGGCAGGGTGAAGTTCCAGATGCTAGAATCACCTCTGGAGCACTGTGGGCTCTCTCAAACTGGGGGCGTCATTGTCCCCCTCTCAGACTACACCCAGCCTCTCTTGCTGTTAGACTAGTGCATTCCCAGAGGTCTCCAAGAATCTGCACCAAGCCTGCAGTGCTGCAAGCCCACACCACACAGCTCAGACTGACTGCAACCCAACAGTGGAACACAAATCAAAACTACGTTGACTGTCCTCACACTACCCTGGACTTCCAATGGCAGCAAACGGACCTTGTGATGGGACTGGACCCAGAATGTTCACAATGTATGTGACTGACCAATGAGAGAGTTATCAAGGGACAGGGGTGACACAAGGAAGAGGGATGGAAGCTGCGAGGGATGACATAGAACTGATATGGATGGGGATACAAGGAAGTGAAGGAGTGAGGATCTGGCGACCCAGAGTGGGTGAGCGTGAGGATCTGGAGCCCCAGAGTGGGTGAGCGTGAGGAGCTGGCATTGGAGAGTGGGTGAGCGTGAGGAGCTGGCAACCCAGAGTGGGTGAGCGTGAGGAGCTGGAGTCCCGGAGTGGGTGAGCATGAGGAGCTGGCATCCGGGGTGGGTGAGCGTGAGGAGCTGGTGTGTGTGAGTGGGTAAGCATGTGGAGATGATGTGTGTCAATGGGAGAGCGAGTGGAGGTTGTTTATTTGGCTATGATAAAGAGAGGAGCTAATGTATGGAAGTGTGAGGGAGTGAGATGTTAGTGCCATTAGATTTCTCCTTTAAGCCAGTCTGTGTGTCTCCACATCCTTTGCTTTGGGATTTCTGCCTATTCCTAATGCTCTCCTTTTTTTGTGGCCCCTGCAGATTCCACCCAGTTGAGCAGTGCCAGCCGTGAGAGGACAATGGTCACACCCAGGGCTCTGAGAAGCCCCAGGAAGAAGCGTTCCCGAGCTGCTTTCTCACATTCCCAGGTGCTGGAATTGGAAAGGAGGTTCGACACTCAGAGGTACCTGTCAGCCCCAGAGAGGGCTGACCTGGCCACTGCCCTGAAGCTAACAGAGACCCAGGTGAAAATCTGGTTCCAGAACCGCAGGTACAAGACCAAAAGGAAGATGCTGGCTGCCAGGCAGAACTGTGCTGTGGTGAAGGAGCAGGCAGTGCCAAGAGAAGGGAGCTCCCAATTACCCATACTGTCTCCATACCCAAGCTACCGCTATTACCCTTACTTCTACTGCCTAGCATCTGTCCCAGCAACTGTCTGCTGACCTCCTGATGGCCATTAGCCTGAAGGGACTCTGCACTTTATTTATTTCATCAGCGGCGGCTGCAATCAGTTTTTTTTCACTTCACAGGTAAATTGGTGCAAAATTCCACCAGGCCTGGTCCATTCCTCCCATCTCTTTTGGCATCAAGATGAATAAAACCGACAGTCAATATTTTCTCCGCTACTTTTATAAAATAAAGCAACCCCTTTTTTATTGCCATTCTTGCCCCGGTGTGTTTAATTCTAATGCCTGTTGGTGAGTAACACCAGGGACCTACATCACGCGGTCTTTAATAATTCCTGCAGAGGAGGCTCATCACAGGGCAGGATCCATAACCCAGAGCCCTTGCAACTCTGCATGGATCTTCACATCCAGGGCAAGTTGGCAATCTGCTCCCTGCAACCAGTGGCTTGTAACTGAACCAGAATAGGTCTCAGAACAGAGTTATACTGAAACATTATCATCAGCTTGTGCAAACTGTTCTGTGGAAAGGCCCAATGAGCAGCAGTAATATGTGCAAGACAGCAAACTGATCTCATCAAAGGATTCAGATGGTTTATATAGAGAATAATAGATCCTGAGAGGGAATTATAGACTGAAATGTAATTGAGAGCTTCAGATGATATATACAAGTAGAATAACAGATACCCAAGAGTGAGTTACAGACTGAAATCTAATCGAGGTTCAGATGCTTTATGTGTAGAGCAATAGGTACCCTGGACTGAGTGAGTTACTCAGTGTGGAATCTAATTGAGGGATTCAGATGGCTTATATATGGAATAACAGAAACCCTGAACTGAGTGAGTTACAGACTGGAATCTAATCGAGGAGTTCACATGGTTTATATATAGAATAACAGATACCCGGAAGTGAGCTACAGACTGGAATCTGATCAAGGGGTTCAGGTGCTTTATATAATCAAACAACAGATTCCTGGGAGTGATCTATATGTGGAATTTAAATCCCTGGTATGGCCGATTTTAATGCAGAAGATGAGTTGAAATTCTTGTGTTAATTCTGTTTCAAGGAGTATTCTTGGGAGTCGCGCATTCCAGACTTCAGCTCTGATGAGATTCTGTCTGTGCCAGCCTGTTGTGACCCTATATCAAGAGCCTGGTCATTCAGATGAACCTGCTCAGCAATTCCATCAGAAATTGTGACTTTCAGTGGAGTAAGGTCAAAAAGTGAGTAGCAGGATTCACAAACAGGTGAATAAAAATAACAGGGTCCCAGGTCCACACCCCAATTGTTCAGGTCACAAAAAGACAGGTTGCCCACAATTTTTAAAGGTGACACCTGAATTAAAACAGGTCAAAGGACCAAGGGTAGCTCACACACAAAGACTTTCTTTCCGTGAAAAATCCCAGGAACCATCATATGGCACCTACAAATCACCCAATCCCGTCTTCACAAATCACAACATTGCTATTGTGCAGGAGACCATTCAGCCCATTGTATCTCCAGCAGGCACTGAATAAGCATCATCACACAATGCTCTTCTCACCACTTTCCCGACCATTTCTGTTTTGATCATTGCCAACTGCCCTCCTGAATGTTCCACCACACCTACAGGGAGTGTATTTGAGAACCACGTACCAATGTCTGGATTGAACAATGCTAACATCTCTTTGTAAGCTCGTCAAGGTGTCTGACTGAGAAATGCAGTCACATGGAGGGTCATTGAGGGAGAGGGGCAGCTCAGGGGACATTATGAAGGGGAAGAGGCTGAGAGGTTGCTTCCCTTTGTGCAAGAGTCTAGGACCAGGGGCATCACCTCAGAGTAAGAGGTCACCCATTTAAAACAGAGATGAGGAGGAATTTCTCCTCTCAGAGAAGAACGAATCTTTGGGGTTCTTTACCACAGAGGGCTGATGATGCTGGAGAGTTAAGTCATTAACTGGATCATCAAGGCTCAAAGAGACAGATTTTTAACCCGGAAGAGCATCAAGGGGTGGGGGTTGAAGGCAGGAAAGCAGCGTCGAGGATGATCAGATCAGCCACGATCTCATTGAAAGATGGAGCGGACTCCAGGGCTGAATGGCCGACTTCAGCTCCTCTGTCTTCTGCTCTTACTGAGACTTAGGGGGAGCTAGGTAAACAAATAAATGAGAGAGATAGCGGAAGAAATGCTGACAGTGTGTAAGACAAAGTCAGCGGCAGACTTGCATTGAATGGTCCCTTTTAAGGACTATCCTGAGTGCTCCCGGCCAAATCAACTCCTTCAGAAGGCCAGTCACTGTTAGAAAGTGGACAGACCCCAGCAGGACATCAGCCGTGTTGAATGGCCTGTAGCAGCCCTGGAAGATGGCTGTCGCTTTCTCCAGACAAGTTCTAGGCGAATCCTTGCTGAGTGAATGTGTGCAAGGTGAGATGAGACAGACTGCACACTGATAAGGTGATCAAACAGCTGTCGGAGCTCTCCAGAAGAGATTCACCTGACCTTGTACTGCCTGGTACCATCACAGCACAAAAGGGGCAGTGAGCGCCAAGGGCGACACACACACACGCACACACACTCCAGCTGAAGGGGGTGGGGTGCTGCGGGGGACTGGCTCTGGGTGCAGTTTAACAGAATGCCACTGTGGCCTTGCTGTATAGACTGCCGCGATTCAGCAGTTATTAACAGCAGCTTCTCAACCTTGTTCAATGAGCCAGACACTGAGCTCCTAAGGCCTGTCCAAACAAACAGACGAGGCTCCACTCTTTAAACGTCTATTACGGCAAATAGTGTCTCAAAGTAAACACGGTTGATGTGGTAAAACCTAAGCTGAGCCATCCCCACAATGGCCCATTAGTCTGTTATCACAAATCGATTGAGAAAATACATCAGGAGATGTTCAGCCAAGCTCATGGAAAGCTTATAGAGATTTAGAAACTGTGCTGGGGGGTGGTGGAGGTTGGTAAAGGTGCATTCAGACCTCACACCGCCTCACTCTGGTGGCAACTGGTACTGCAATTTCCAACCTCTAGCGCACTCTCACATGCAGAACAACAATGTGCTGTATTCGCATAGTGCCCCAAAGACATGATGCCCCTAAGTGCTTGGCCAAGCCAATCAAGAACTCGATCGCAAATGAAGCTGCCAGCTCTGGCACAGTAGGCTCCCACAAATCATCAGGAGTGAGTCGCCTGCTCCAGTAGTTGGCAAGTGGAGATTGGCCAGAGAACAGGCAAGGGCCAGATTCCTGGCCCCTCCCCCCTCCCTCCAAACTCAGCTTCAGTACCCCTCTCCTCTCAGGGTTAGTAGCCCAACAACTGGCCGCTTGACCAAATCTCCAAGCGTCCAAAGATCCTGGTGTTTTTATATATTAGAATCCCCTCTGCCACTGTCTTCTTGCCACATAGGAGCCTTGGACAAAGCACCATGTTATTCCAAAGAAAGAAGTCATTTCCAGTGTGTTGTCGTGGTACCCCGTCAACCAGGAGGAAACTCTTAAGTGCGGATGTTGACATTTTACATATTAGCCCAGTCTCTGGAAAGCTCAACACAGAATTGACAAGAACTCTGTGTATGCAGAGCAACAAATCAGCTGGCAAGACAAGGAGCCTCCTTCCCTGATAAATACACACAATCGAATAGGTTTATTCCAGAATATATTGACACACAAATGCCCTTTAGGGTGTCCCGCTTCTTTGAAAAAAAATCTGCCCAATTTACCCCCACATGCCAACTTGTCACCCATCAGCCTGCCGATAGCTCTTCTCAAGGCCAGGTCCCAAAGCCTTTGCAAAGTTTGGATGGAATTTCTTTTTCTGCTCACTGGTCCTGCACTTTCCCACCAGAGTGTTTGTGACAGTGTGAGTATGAGTATGAGTGTGTGTGTACAGAAATTATCCTTGATCCCCGCTCTTGTACTGATGATTTGAAATCTGGACTGCCCACTTTGCTTGGCAGAGCAAATGCCCGTTGCACTCTCCCTTGAACATTGAATTGTCTTGCTGAGAGTAGATAATCTTCTGCAATCTCTCCACACAACTTCTGACACCACAACACGGAAAATTGGACAAGGGCAGGCCATTCAGCCTATCCAACCGACTCCACCATTCAATCTGACCATGGCTGATCCTCAATTCAATGCCATACTCCCCTCTATCTCTATAACTTTTTGAAAAGTTCAAGGTTTACATGTTGAATGAGGCAAGAGAAGACTTACACTGAGTAACAGGGGTTTTATTGTAAATCCATAATTTAGCAGAAAAAACAGTTTTCACCTTTTCCTTCTGAAATCCTTCCTTGTCAAGAAGCCAACTGTTAAGTAGGAAGTCCCAAACACTTCTTCTTTCTCAACTATGAAGCTGTTCTGGTTGACTCTTGAATGAGTGTGTGGTTCTGGCATTGACACTTTCTGCGTGAAGAAATTTCTCACCCTCTCAGTCCAAAACAGTTTACCCTACACTTTGAGATAGTGACCCCTTGCCTGAATTAAGTCGTCCAACATGCACTCTGCCAGGGTAACATGATCATTGCATTCACTTTGTCCAACCCTGTCAACATTTTTGATGTTACAATGAGATTTTCTCTCCTTAGGATAGGTGATGGCCCAGTGATATATCACAAGATGATTAATCCAGAGATCCAGGTAATGTTCTAATGTCCTGGGTTTGACTCTCACCATAGCAGATGGTGGAATTTGAATTCAACAATAATTGGGAAATAAGAGTACAACGATGACCATGAATCCATTGCTGATTATCGAGAAAAACCCATCTGGTTCACAAATGTTATTTAGGGAAGGATACTGCCATCCTTACCTGGCCTGACTCCAGACCCACAGCAATATGGTTGACTCTGAACTATCAGCTCGGCAATTAGGATTGGGCATCAAATGTTGGCTGAGCCAGTGATCCCCCATCCCATGAATAAATACAATTTATACATTATTTTAAACTCCCGTGAATTATTGGCATAGTCAACCACAGTCTGGTCATATGACACAACTGACATCCCAGTAGCCAGTCTGATGAACATCTGTAACACTCCACCCATGACAAGTAAACCTTTTCCTCGGTGAGGGACCAAAACTGCATGCAATACTCCAAGTATGGTGTTGTCAGGGCCCTGTACAGCTGCAGTAAGACCTCCTTGGCACTGGGCTCAGACTCTCACAAGGAAGGACAACATACTATTGCCTTCCAAACTGCTTGCTGAACCTGCATGCTTGCTTTCAGTGACAAGTATACGAGGACAGCCAGATCCCTTGGTACATCAATAGTTTCTGATCTATTTATATTCGATAAAAAAATTTGTCATTCTATTTTTTCTCTATCAAAGAGGGCTTCACTTTCATCAGCCGTGCACATGCCCGCTCACTCAACATCTCTAAATCACCATGAAGTCCATTTACACCCTCCTCACCACTCACACTCCCACCTTGTGTTGTTAGCAAACGTGGAAATAACACACTCAATTTCCTCATCCAAATCGTCAACATCTTAAGAGACCCTGTCCTCCAGCTACATCCACACCTTTTGAAATTTGTCTGCTCTCAAAGGCCATCTACCTATAGTTGGGTGGGCCACTGATGGACGGGTGGGTACAGCAAGTCAAACTGAAGCAACATGATCTGATTTCAACACAAGAACTTCTAGAGAAGGGTCACCGGACCCAAAATATTAACTCTTTTTTTAAAACCACGGATGCTGCCAGACCTGCTGAGATTTTCCAGCAATTTTTGTTTTTGATTCTGATCTTAACACGCTTGGCCTGGGAGGTGGCCAGTCACAGAAGGGGCGTGGAAGAGACGTTCAGCCATGTCCTTCACAAATTTGTGACCAGTGTCAGAGCCAAACCATTGAACAATAAAATGCTATGCCATAACCCCTGCCGAGCTAACCCAAAAACACCAATTTCCAGCTTAAAATTCAAACTTGGATGGATCAGAATTAGGGAGAAATCTTGGGAATTGTACGTGATGGATTGTCCAAAATGACAGGCGCTAAGGCATTCAAACTGAAAACTATCACCACTCAGACAACCCAGTGTAGGCTAAGATGTGGACTTTGCCGCACAATAAGTGAGAGAAAGAGAGGATGGCAGGATGGGAAGTCCAACAATGATCGCTCAGACAGCAAGTGAAACAACCAAGGGCCTGCAATTATAAAGAGAGATGGGCACATTTACATGAAAAAACAAATAAGGAAAGCCGGGCCAGGCCACATTCCCCGATCAATGGATCATCATTAGGGAGTCACAGAGGGGCCTGTGAACAAAATGCCCTCTATCACAAGTGACATATGAAACACATTAATGTGAACAAGTTTCAAACTGGCATTCAGCCCAGCAACAAGAAATAAAATGCCGTCAACGCAAATAAAAGTCTCAAATTCTTCTGAAAGATAGTTCAAAGCTCCTCAATACAACCAAATGATTCAGTCAATTCTCAGCTCTTCCTTTGTCTTTTTTATGATTATCCGTTTGACTACCACCAGCCTTTTCTGGAATGAAATGCTTCTAAATCATTCAGAATTCAAAGTTTCTTCATGGAATGTATTGAGAATTTGTACAAGAGAAATGAGAACTGACATTAAATAGTTTTCCAAAAAGACTTGAAGCAGAGCCTGTTCTAACAAACATCAGTTGTGGAGAAATGAGATAACTACATGTGAAGATAATGGGAGGCAAAATATGAAAAAATAACTAGCTTTCAGGGGACTGGTCCGGAGAGATGACGTGTGCATTTAAAAAGAATCTCGGGAAGGTAGTGCAGAGGTAGGAGTGCACACGCTGAAGCGTGAGAGGAAAGTTCAATGTCAAAGGACAGACAGCTAGCTGACATTGCACCAATCTTCAAACAGGCAGTACACATCCTGTGGTCAATGTAACAGCAACAGCAAGAAAAATAATGAAATCCCATCTGTCGGGAAGTGGAGCAATGTTGAGATGCCAAAAACAAATAAACGGCATTTCCAAAGGGAAAAGTGAGCTGGATCAGCCTTGTGGAAATTTCTTTAAAGACTTAACAAGTAGGAGGAGAGGAAGTCAGTACATTTGCAAAAAGCCTTTGGTTAAGTCCATCACAAGAGTCCACAATTGAAGAGGGTCAGTGAATGTGGAGTTGGGGGACAAGGGACAGAACCTCAGTATGCCCAATCAAAGGTGGATGACAGGCAGCAGGGGGTCTTGCACATACTGGCATCAACAGGGGAATGATCACCCCAAGCAGCAGTGCTTGGACTACTGACGTTCACCATTTCCAAACACAATTTAGACACTGGAATGAACAAGGAATTTCTCAGTTGGCAAGCACTAGATTTGAGAGGGTTGTAAACACAGAATGGGACTGCGTCAAATGAGAACCAAAAAAAAAACAGTTGTGCAGTGAACATATAATTGACAAGTGAAAGTGAACCTCGATAAGAGTGAGGTTTGATATTTTGGCTACAGCCCCTTTTGAAAGTGTGAACCAGTGGTAATCTGGCAGGGAAGGATCTTTCAAAGTCAATGTTATGTTTCTGATTACTGCCTTCCTGGAACTGAATATTACAGAGACAACGATTGATTCATGGTCATGAACAGCTTTCAAATGTTTGTTTTCAGATCTACGTGAAGTTAAAAAACAGATCATAGAGATATGCAAAACTAGTCAATTGTGAAGACTGGAAGTTAGTTATTACATTCTGGAACAACAACATATTCTAACCTCAGAAAAGTAAGACTTTTTCGAACTCAGGGTTTGACCATGGTGAAACCCATTAAATTGGAGGTCAAACAATGGCCTCACAGAACATGTGTGACCCTTACACCGTCGATCTCACAGAGATCATACATCACAATAGGTTTGGCTTCATCTGAGGCACGTGGAGGGAAGACAAGGTCACTACACTGACTGTGTCTCTGAAACAACTCACTCGACAAAGAGAACACAAAGCTATGAAAAGATCATCACCAAAGTGACTAAACAGAAGATAGTCTGGTGTGAAAGGTTAGTGTGAAATTGTTCTTCTCACACTGTAGTTTGTTAACGTTAGACAAATGTCATGATGCTGGGAGATTATTCTAGTTCAAATGATATTTGCTTGATCTCCCGTGGCATTGCTGATGACAAACCTGGAAACTGGAGCCTGGTTAATGATGGATCCTGATCCTCACTGTCAGCTCCCTGACTAAATCAACTCCTTGCAGTGCTTGGTGCGCACTCCCTAATCTCGAAATGTTACTGATGATTAGTGATCCTGACTTCTGGGTTTCTTCACTAACTTGCTGCTCCCAGCACTAGATGCTCACGCCCAGTTCTGGAAAGGTTATTGATGGTAACTTGATCCTAATTCTCAGCTCCATCACTAAGCAGCAGCTCTCAGCCCCTGGTGATCACTAGTGGGTGGACACGAGTGATGAGTGTTCACAGTATACCACCAAGAAAAGGTACAAAGAACGCTAGGAGTCCCACCACCCACAGACCCTATTTTCCATGTCTGGAACTGAATTATGCGTTCTGGAACAGCAACATATTCCAACCTCAGAAAAGTGAGGGCTTTGGTAACTCGCAGTTTGATCACAGTGAGGACCCTCCAACTGGAAAGGCCAATGCGTGACCTCACAGTACAAGTGCGTACCTCAGAGAGAGATCAGACATCAGAATAGGTTTGTAAACTGAGGCACGGGGCTGCATAAGCAGACGCAGGGAAGACAAGGTTACTGCATTGACCGTGTCTCTGGCTGATCTGTCTAGGAGTGAATGTGATTAGAGAGAAGATCAAAACAGCTTCACTTTACAAAGAGAACACAACACCATGAAAAGACCACCAGCAAAGTGATTAAACAGAAGATGATGAGGTGTGAAAGGTTACTGTGAAATTGTTCCTCTTGCACCGTCATTTATTAACGTAAGACAAGTGTCATGTTGCTGGGAGATTATTCTCGTTCATATGATACTTGCTAGATCTCCCATGGCATTGCTCATGATGAGTCTGGAAACTGGAGCCTGGTTAATGATGGATCCTGATGCTCACTGTCAGGTCCCTCACTGACTCTTTGCTGCCCTCGATCACCTCAGTTCTGTCAATGTTCATCATGGTTACTGACTCTCAAGCTCCCTAACTGAGCAGCTTCTCACAGAGGATGGAGAATAATGAGGAATGTTTACTGATTTGAACCAAGAAAAGGTATAAAGAGCGATGAGACATCACAATAGATTTGTAAACTGATTTAGTCTGAGGCACAAGGTGGGAAGAGAAGGTCACTGCACTGACTGTGTCTCTGGCTGATCTGTCTAGGATTGAGTGTGTTCAGACAGAAGACCAAATCAGCTTCACTTTACAAAGAGAACACAACACTAAGAAAAGGCCAGATAACAAGGCGTGGGGCTGGATGAACACAGCGGGCCAAGCAGCATCATAGGAGCAGGATAACTTGACTTTTCGGGCCTAGACCCTTCATCAGGTCTAGGCCCAAAACGTCAAGTTTTCCTGCTCCTATGATGCTGCTTGGCCCGCTGTGTTCATCCAGCCCCACGCCTTGTTATCTCGGATTCTCCAGCATCTGCAGTACCTTTTATCACTAAGAAAAGGCCATCTGCGTGGTGATCAGACAGGAGATGGTGAGGCTTGAAAAGTTAGTTTAAAATTGCTCCTCATACACTGACTGAGGATATGGGGTGAAATGGGGAATTGATGTTCTAGAAATTTATCCTGAGGAATTTAGAGCTTACTTAAATTAGTAAGATATCCAGAACTTATTGTTCATGTGGGTCACAAACTTTAAGCCCAAACATCTCTCCTCTCTGGCTTAGCCCATCCTTTGCATCACTGATAGTCAAATTACACAATAGATAGTTAAACTAAAATGAACAAGTGTTTTGGAACTGAAACCAAACTTATGTGAAATGAAAAGCTTATTCTTGATCTGGGTACAATCCAAAGATTCATCCAAGATTTTTGATTTTTTGGATGTTTTGCCCCATTATTAATGTCAACCATTGAGAATTCCTCCAACAGCCCCACAATTGTTGGTTCCTTGCACGTATCTAATATGCAGCCACGACTGCTTGGCAGTCTCCTGGTTTTAATGTGTCTCAACTTTGCTGCACAAACATCTCATTTGTCAGCTTAAATCCTGCAGAAGCTTAACTAACTGTTTGGAGATCTTTCTTTGACCAGGGTTATTGTAAATTAACTTCACCTTCTGCTTGAAACAGAATCAAATCCCATATATTATTAACCTCTTGTTGATCATTTCCCATTGTATTCCAAATCTCCCAGGCAAACTGGACACTTGATCATGACTGATGCCTGGAAGCCTGGTGCTTCATCTACTTCTTTAAGGGACCGGTGTGACATGAGTAGAGGTTTTCTCATCGAAAGCATAATGCCATTACAGTAGTTCCCGGGAGTGAGAACATGTCACACAATGTGTTATATTCCAAAGATGATCTGTTATTTCTCCTCCTGTTAGACATATACAGGATTGGTGTAAGGGGCAACAGGTCAGTTTTTACTAAACCATCCACAGACTCAAATTGTGAGGAATGACATCCCAAAGGTAAGTGGATAAAACATGAGAAAGCACAGCCTGAACAAAACCAACAGCAGATATTCCACAAAGGAAGAGCAGGGAAACTGAAATTCTCCTCACTCCATCTCTGTGTCCCATCTATTTCTTAGTGCAACAGCACATCTTTTAATTTGTTGTTTTTATTCAATGGTCAATATCAAACCTCCTTGGCATATGTCCAATGGCTTGAGATGGTATTATACCAACACTGTTCCTTTTGCCTATTTCTCCCTTCCTTCCCCATTGGGGTTATTTTTAATACCAGCTCCTCCTTGACTTACTTTGACACCTGGTTTGATTGTACATTTTGAATTTTGTTCCCACACCCTGTCCCTGACCTTAGCCCCAGACCAGATGTTGGCAGCCAGCCCTCATGTCCCTGCATGACCTTTTGCACAAATCCACTTAGTTTGATAGTGCTCAGAAGAACTGCACTGGCACTGATAAGGAGCCAGTCCATACAGTCAGCCTGAAAGAATAGAGTGGGGTTCCAAGGAGTATTGATGAAAGTGAGTGTTATTCACAGGAGCCAGCCCTAGAACCAAACAGGAAGCTGAAATGGATTTAGATCCTGCTAGCTCCTGATTGATGATGTGGGTGTTCAGATGCAACGTGCATCAGATCAGAGTCAAGCAGTAATGTGGCACCCATGGGTAATGCTCACTTTGATCATATCTGTCTGTGCTCACTTCAGTGTCTGTGTCCACTGATAGAACTGCGGAGGCTGGAGGGAGCCTACTTGTTTTGTCCCTAGCAGTGCATCAAAAAGGCTCAAATGACAATCAGCACCCTAGGAATCTGATCCTTCACAAACTGCCCCCTGACAAGGTCCTTTTCATTCCTTCAAGAGACATGGCTTTCCCCACCCCCACCTGGATTCTTGGGGAGTGAATGGTCTGTTGTTTTCTCGTTCTGGGTTGTCTTTGGGTGTTAACATTTAACATTGTACAGGAGCTAGGGAAGGTGGGGAATAACAGATGGGTGTGCCCTCCAGTGATAGGCCATAAGAAATCTCTTAAAAAGTGAGATCAGGGCCCAAGAGATTTTCCCTCCCTCCCCACCACCATCCTGTTTGGCCTTGAATATAGTTCAGAGGCCATGTACCATTCTAATCATTTCAGGCTCCAAGTTCCCATTCCAATTCAGTGAAAGCCCCTGCAGGAACGATTCAACTCTCTGCAAATGTTGTGATGAACAGGATGATGCACTTGTGTGAGACAAGTTCATCCTGTCCATCGATTATCTTTCAAGTCACATTAGTTCAATGAAATCTGAAAATAAATGTGGATTGAATTTGGACAAAACTTTTTGTATGTGTTTTCTGATTTCTGCACAGGTCACGAATAGAGTGTATGTTGCGAGCAAGGCCTGTATTGTCTGTCCTTAATTGCCCGAAGATGAGGCTGCCTCTTTGGTGGGCTATTTCAGACTTTCAGGTCAGTTAGAGTGCATGTACAAGCTTAAAGACTTATCAGGTCCATCAAGTTTGCCTTCTGTCCAGTAGATAGCATAACCTCATGTCCCATCTTCCAGGAATGCTCTTGGAACAGGAAGAAAGATGACCAATTTGAAAAATGCTCAGAGTAATTGCTCTGCCCAATCTCTGAGGCTTGAGCAAGGAGAACACTTACTCCTGATAAAACCCAATCTAAACTGATCACTAACTCCCATCCCTGTCACGAGAACTGCCCTCCCAGGGAGGAATTGAGTGGCCTCTCACTTGTCTTTAACAATGACTCCAACAAGTGAAATTGGGACAGCATGGATAGAGACAATTCAGCTATAAGCCCTCACTGTCTATGACTGATTGCTGTAAAAGCCTCACAAGGACTGCCTCCAAAAATGGAATGAACAAACATGTATTGGGGGATGAGGGGCTGAAGTTTGAATGAATTGCCTGGGCAATTTGATACATTATTCAACATTTGACCGAAGAAAAAGTGCAGGTAAACAAAGACAATGTACACATGGAGAGGAGGGATCAGCAAGACAATGGAGAAAGGCCTCTTTTCGAGTACTGTATCTACTTCTGGTCACCTGGTTATCAGAAGGATATTCTTAAGCTGGAGAGGGTTCAGAAGAGATTTACCAGGATGTTGCTGGGAATGGAAGGTTTGAGTTATAAAGAAAGGCTGGATAGGCTGGGAGTTTTTCACGTAGGAGGTTGAGAGGTGACCTGATAGAAGTTTATAAAATAATGATGGGTATAGATAGAGTTAATGGTAGTTGGCTTTTCCCTAGGATGAGGGTTTCAAGATTAGGGGGAACATTTTTAATGTGAGAGGAGGGCGATTTAAAAAAGACACGAGGGGTAAATTTTTTACATAAAGTGCGGTTCATGTGTGGAATGAACTTCCTGATGAAGTGGTGGATATGACTACAATTCTAATGTTTAAAAGACATTTGGATAAGTACACGAATAGGAAAGGTTTCGAGGGATAATAGCTAGGAGCAGGGTGGGACTAGTTTAGTTTGGGATTATGGTCCGCATGGACTGTTTGGACCAAAGGGTCAGTTTCTGTGCTGTATGACTCTATAACAGAGGGTGAAGAGCAATTAGAACATTAAAATTGTCCAAAAACATAAAATAGAGACATATTTGACAGGCACATACAGAAAAAGGATGTTTGGAAATGTAATGATCCATTGCAGGACAGACAGAGGAATACTTCATCAGTGTTTAAGTTCTGTCATAGTTCCCAGAGTAATATACCTTAACGTGGGTGTCCGCATAGTGATAAATGACAATGATAGCCCACGTCACAGGAACATGTCCAAACGTGTTTTAAGGAGTGTCCTAAAGACAGTGAGAGCCAGGCAGAGGATGGACAGATTGAGAGAGTGTGGGATCAGGACAACTGAAGGTATGGCCACCAAAGACTGAGAAAGTAATAGTATTCTAGTATTCAGGGTGTGCAGCGATCTGAGGGCTATGAGGCTGGAGGAGGTTACAGAGAAATGGAAGACCGGAGGGGTTACAGAAATAGTGAGGGGTGTAGGAGCTGGAAGGAGTTACATAGATATGGAGGGACGTAGGAGATAAGGAGAGCTTTAGGGGCAAGGGGAGTTGAGATCAGGAGATGTGTAGGGGCTGGAGGAGGTTACAGAGATGGAGGGATGTAGGGACTAAAAGAGTTAAAGAGATAGAGAGGGGTATAGGGGCCAGAGGAGATTACAGAGACAGAGAAGGTTGTTGGGGGACAGAGGAGGTTACAGAGATGGGGAGGGGAGTAGGGGCTGGAAGAGTTTACAGAGATAGGCAGTGGTGTAGGCGCTGGGGGAGGTTACAGAGATTTAGAGGGTGTAGGGCCCAGACGAGGTTACAGAGATAGGAAGGAGAAGCCTCGGGGTGGACAGAATTACAGAGGTAGGAAAGGGTGTAGGGGATGGAGGAGGTTACAGAGATCTGGAGGGTTTGAGGCCAGGGAGGGTCTCGACCACCAGCCTGTGATGTTGCTTGACCTGAAGCCAGTGTTTTTTGGTGAGCACTAGGGGTCATTGTGAGGAAAGACACAGTCGGTCAAACATTTTTCACCACAAGGTGGGGAAGATTGAAAGCCTGCCTAAACCACATTGAATTGAACAGGATTAGGACATTTCAGAAACTGAGATAAACATACGAGGGAGAAAGAACTGGAGTGGAGGCTGATGAGGATTCCATGAGGAAAGAGGAGAGGAAGCTTGATGGTCTTCGGCCTCGCCATGTCCTAAAAATAAAGTCATAGAATCACACAGCATGGAAACAAACACTTCTGTCCAACTCGTCTGCGTTGACAAAACATCCCAATCTGACCTAGTCCCATTTGCCAGCACTTGGCCCATATCCCTCTAAACCCTTCCTATTCATATACCTATCCAGATGCTTTTTAAATGTTGTAATTGCACCGGCCCCCACCACCTCTTTTGGCTGCTCATTTCAGACACGCACCACCCTCTGTGTGAAAAAGTTGCCCCTCAGGTCCCTTTAAATCTTTCCCCCTCTCACCTTAATGTCCTTTAGTTTTGGACTCCCCCATCCTAAGAAAAAAACACCTTGGCTATTCATCCTATCCATGCTCCTCATGATTTTATAAACAAGTAAGTGAGCAAAAACTTTGCAGATGGAATATAAATGGTGGGAAAATGGGAAATTATGCTCTTTGCTGTTTCTTACTGCAGTCTCCCTCAATTTAAATGATATTTAACTCGATTCTCATCCCACAGTGGGATTTGGGTCCTCATCCATAAATCACTAAAAAGCCAGCCTGCAAGTTCAGCTTGTAATAGGGCAGGCAAATGAAATGTTGGTCATTATTTCAAAGGGAATGGAGTATAAAATAGCAAGCTCCTGCTATACTTATATGAAGAACTAGTTAGATCACACCTAGAATACTATGAAGAGTTCTAGTCCCCTTACCTGAAGGAAAGATACACTGGCTTTGGAGGCAGGCCAGAGAAGGTTCACTAGGTTGATCCCAAGCACAGGGAGATTTTGTGAGGTGCAGTTGAGTAGGTTGGGCCTATATTCTAAGGAGTTCAGAAAAATGAGACTTAACTTTGTTGAAATGTTCAAGATTCTTAGGGAACTTAACAGGGTAGATGCTGAGAAACGATTTCCCCTTGTGGGAGAGTCTAGGACTGGAGGGTGTAATCTCAGAGTCTGGGGTTGCCCACTTAAAACAGAGGTGAGGAGGAACTTATCACTCAAAGCGTAATGAATCTGTGGAATTCTTTGCTACAGAGGGCTGTGGAGATAGCGTGGTTAAATATATTCAAGGATGGAACCAATAAAAAAAGTTTGCATTTATATAACGCCTTTCATGACTGGAAGGTGTCCCAAAGACCTTCACAGCCAATGAATCAACGTTTGAAATGTCATTCTGTTGGAAATGTGGCAACCAATTAATGCACAGCAAGCTCCTATACAACATCAGGATGAAAACGACTGGCTCAGTTAAGTGTTTGATGCGGAGTTAATACAAGCTCTAACAGAAGGTGCCATTTGTTTCCTGTGCTTCTGAATTTGTTTATAGACAATTTGGGACACGGTAACCACAGACTCTCTTCATTAACCTCCTCCCATTGAGCCTTCACTATCAGGTTTATTATTCCAGAATAAAATCACTTGGAAAGAAGAAACTGTAATTAAGATGCAAGTGTGTGACCACACTGAAAATCGCAGTCCAGAGTGGACTCCTCCAATTCTCAGATGAAAACCGACAGAAGTAGCTTCCATACTGAATTGATTGCCAGCCAGAACCGAAACAAGGCTGCTGCTTCTCTGTGTAGAGAAGGGGTGTTCCACCCAGATGAACCTGAATGATAACACTGAGCAAGAATAAGGGTGTTGTGGATGGTGAACCTGCTACCAGCAGCTCCGAACCCACTGCCAATGTGGGACATGGTACATTGACTCCCAATGACCAGCTCATCAAACACTAGTGTTTACTCTCACGCAGATGGGCATCTCTTGCAGGTTTCATTTTAATTTGTAAAAGTAAATACTCTTTGTTATTTCCTGCATTGTGCAATCTCGAGGACAAGGGACAAGAAGAGCACAGTTGTAACCTCTCCCTTTATGCTGTGTGAGTGTGTGAAAGAACTGGTCAGAGCGTGTCTGTTTGGCCAACACTGGGTCTGTACTTGCTGTCTCTTGCTCCGTTGGTTTGTTTACCTTTTCCTCTGTTCTCTGTCAAAAGGTAACCATTTTCAAGAGCTCATTATCCCGAACAACTGAAATCCTGCCCTTCTTACCATTCCTTTGTTATCTGCAGCCCACAATTCAACAGGTGCCAAATTCAAATACACCGAGATGTGGACAATATCTCGGCTTGGGCTGACAAGTGGCAAGTGACATTCGCACCACACAAATGCCAGGCTATGACAATCTCCAGTAAGAGGTAATCTAACTCCTTGACATTCAATGGTGTTACTTTCACTGAATCCCCCACGATCAACATCCTGGGGGTTATCATTGACCGAAACTCAATTGGACTCACCACATAAACACCTTGGCTACAACAGCAGATCAGAAGTTAGGAATACTGCAGTGAGTAACTCACCTCCTGACTCCTCAAAGCCTGTCCAGTATTTACAAGGCACAAGTCAGGAGTGAGATGGAATACTCCCCAGTTGCCTGGATGAGTGCAGCCCCAACAACATTCAAGAAGCTCGACACCATCCAAAGTACAAGGCAACCCACTTGATTGGTACAGCATCCACAAAAATCCACTCTCTCCACCACCAAGGCTCAGTAGCAGTGGTGTATACTATCTACAAGATGCACTGCAGGAATTCATCAAAGATCCTCAGACAGCACCTTTCAAAACCATGACCACTTCCATCTAGAAGGACAAGGGCAGCAGACATATGGGAACACCATCCCCCTGCAAGTTCCCTTCCAAGCCACTCGCCATCCTGACTTGGAAATATATTGCTGTTCCTTCACTGTTGCTGGGTCAAAATCCTGAAATTCCCCCCCTAATGGCATTGTGGGTCAACCCACAGCAGGAGGACTGCAGCAGTTGAAGAAGGCAGCTCACTCCCACCTTCTCAAGAGCAACCAGAGGTGGGCAAGAAATGCTGGCCAGCCAGCAACGCCCACATCCCACAAGTGAATTTTAAACAAAAGTCAGTCCTGCCATTACTGGAATCAGTCTGGTAAACCTTCACTGCACTCCCTTCAAAACCAGAACATCCATCTTCAAATAAAGAAGCAAAACTGCATACAATACTCTGGGTCTGGTCTCACCAAGCTCCTGTACAATTGCAGCAAGATGTCCCTGCTCCTGTGCTTAAAACTTCTCAGTCTGCAGGCCAACACAGAGTTTGCCTTCTTCACTACCTGCTGGACCTGCATGCTTACTGTTTACAACTAGTGCACAAGGACACTCAGGTCTTATCGCACCTCCCCCTTTTGCAATCTTCTGCTATTCAGGTAATAATCTGCCTTCCCACTTTTTTTGCTGCCAAAATGGATAATCCCATATTTAGCCACATTATGTTTCATCGGCCATACATTTGCCCACTCAATCTAGTTGTTGAATTAACAGAGGAAGCCTTCAGTTCACAACTCTGGAATTTGGGAGGATGGGCTGGCTTCATCTGGACATCGACAACACAGCCAACAGGGCAGGATTAGATGAGTGGGCACAAGGTGGGATTGGAACAGGTAAGCAGGAGCAGGATTAGATCAGGAAGGCCTGGGGTGCAAATGGGTGAAATGGGCACAAGATGGAATCTAGTGAGGTTGGCACTGGGTGGGAGGTGTGGGTGGAAAGGGGCAATCTCCATATGTCTAACCTGTTCAGGACACTGAGGCAGCAATCCTGTATTCCATGGCTTACAAGGAGTTTGTTCAATGTCCAGAACAAGAGAAATTTTCAACCAGAGCCTTCACTAAACATACCGACAAGGATTACTCCATCACTTCTCAGTTTGTTTAGACACCACATCAGAATATCAACCACTTGGGTGCAAGGTCAGTATGACAGAATGAATAATCCCCACTTGCCCAGGTGAGTGCAGGTTCAAGATCTTGCTAAAACCGCAATATCTTCCAGGACAAAACAGCCGACTTGATTGGTACCATATCCGTAAACATGGACTCCCTTCAGCACCAATGCGCAGTGGCAGCAGGGTCTATGTGCCATCTACAAGATGTCTAATTTCAGTGCAACAGTTCAGCCAGGCTCTTTCAACGCCATCCGCCTTGAGCCAACTGCATCGACCCAAATGCTTTGAAGAGTCTTCAAATGAACCAATCCCTGTCTCCAAAGGTCAGATTCAAAAGCCAAGACTCCAAGTTTATAAACTCAACCAGATGTCACATTGCCCATTAAATGTGTTCAAACCTTCAACGGAAATATGCCATAACAACCAGGACTTACCAGCTTGGAGGGAAGATCGACTTGAGGCCACGTGCAAGTGACAGAGCTTAGGATATCATAAATACAATCTGAATTCCTTGTATACCTGCTCTCTGAAGCCACAATCTTTTGCTTGCACTATCTGTGTGCAATTAGCTTCAATCCCCTGCACCTACTAAAGGAACCAAGCAAAACTTGTGATTACCGATATATCAACTGGGCAGCATGAAGTGATCCCAGAAGATAAAATTAGCACCACAGGTCAACTGGAGACCACGCTCTGTGAAAGAAATGACCCAGGAGATCACATCTATAGGCTTGAATTTGAGGACATGCCATCTATCCCTACTCACAAACACTTCCTGGTCTCTCTGGAAGGAAATCTATATATCTAAGTTCATCCTGCCAAAAGTTCAAGGGAAAGCAAGACTCAAACCCAGCAGTGCGATTGGAACCAGGTACTTCAGGCCTCTAAGGAGATAGTGCTGTACATCCAGTGACCAAGACAGGGCCACTATTCCCTTGGATCTTATCAACATCAAGGATGTGACCCTTCTGTAATGAACTGGAGTGAAATGGGCTGGAGGCATGGTACTACCACGTGTGGAAGCCCCTGCGCTGATCTACTGCAGTGTACTGTTTATCTGGCTGTATACCTTGTATACAACTGTTTAACTGGACATCTCATTTTCTAATTTATACTATGAATCACTGTGAGGTAATGTAACTTTTTTCTTCTTTATTTCTCTTTTTGTATCTAAGATTTGTACTTAGGTATTTTACAGGTTTTATATTTTATACCTAAGATGGTGCCGTGAGGGATGACAATGTACTCCTGTACTCCTGTACTTGAGTACATGTGACAATAAGACCCAATTCTTATTCTAATTCAAAGGTTGGAGAAGCTGCGATTGCTTTCCTTGGAGAGGAGGAGACTGAGACGAAATTCAATCAAAGGCTTCAAAATCATGAGGGTTTGGGGCAGAGTGGACAGGAAGAAACAGGTCCCACTCAGAAAATCATGAGGGGTCTGGGCAGAGTGGTTTGGGAGAACCACTCACACATCAAGTACCAGGGCAGGCTCAAGGGGCCAAGTGGCCTAGTCCTGCTCCCAAACCCTATGTTCGCATGTTATTTTGGTGTCACAGTTGAAATGCAGGAAATGCAGCAGCTGATTTGTGCACAGTAATATCCCACATGATTGCAAGACAAATGTCCGTCAGGGCATTGGAGACAGTGACCCTGCTCTCTTTCATGCCAATATATTTCACATCCAGCTGAGAAAGAAGCCAGATCCTTTCCAGAGACAGCAATGCAGCAGCAGCAACCTCGACTTTGGTGATTCACTCCTCCAAACCAGGCCTGGGACCCAGACCCCTGTAGATCACAGCCACAGCAGAGCTACAGCTGCCGAATGGTGAACCTACCTTCTCCTTCAAGGTTTTTTCATTTGGAACTAGATCTTCCTGCCCTTCTCTCAACTCTTTCCAAAAGCTCATGATTCCTCATCACATGAGAGGTCCAAAGCAGTCAATGCAGTGTGGAGCTGGAGGAACACAGCAGGTCGGGCAGCATCAGAGGAGCAGGAGAGTCGACGTTTCTTGGGCCGAAACGTCAACTCTCCTGTTCCTCTGATGCTGCCTGACCAGTCGTGTTCCTCCAGTTCCACACTGTATTGACACTGACTCCAGCTTCTGCAGTTCTTGCAATCTCAGAAGTCCAAAGCAAGTTGCGGTCTTCCAACTGAGACTTAATAAAAAGAAAATAATAATGGATGAACCTGCAAACACACGGAGTAACTTGTTGGCTTTTGCTGCAGCTTCATCACATAGATCTTGAGAGATGAAAGCCCCTTGCTCCATTGACATTAACTCTTTCTTCCCTCTGCAATGGGTGTGAGTTTGGCATCTTTACTTCAACTTGACAATTATGTGCGACACACCTCTCAGATCCCATGTCAAAGACTTGCATGTTTACTACTACCATAGGTGACAAACAGCACTGCAGCTCATGAGTACCACTTGAAGTTAGTCACTGTTGTAATGTTGGAAAACACAGCAGCCAATTTGGGCAAAGCAAACTCCCAAAACGAATGTGACCAATGGTCAGATCATCTGTTCCTGGTGAGGTCGACTGAGTGATCAATATTGGAGAGGACGCCCAGGAGAACTCCTGGAAGGCCAGCTTTTCCAGCCACATGATGGTGGGGCCAGGGCCTCTGATTAATGTCTTGTTGGAGAGACAGTCTCCCCATCAGTGCAGCACTCTCTCGGGGCTGCGCTGGGAAGGTGACCCAAAGTTTTGAGGCAGAATTGAGCCTAGAACTTCAGAAACAAGAATGTCACCAATTCAGCTGCAGTTGACACAGTCACCTGAGCTGTTCCTGTGGTGTCCACTGAAACTACAGTGTGAAAGAGGAAGAATCACAGGAACAGAAGGAGGACATCCAGCTCTTTGAACCTGTTGTGCCATTCAGTTTGGTCATAGCTGATCTGGATGTGAACTCCACAAATCTGCACAGGTTCTGTAACCCTTTGTACACCAACCCATCTAAAATCAACCAAACTCCACTTCTAACATTCCTATTGAAATTTGGGCTTCACCGATAGACTCCAGACTCCCTTTCTAGGAATTTCTGAACCAAGTCTGCCCAGAAATTCCGTTAACAGTATCAAATCTTTTTATTACCTTGGCCAGATTTGTCATCTCCAAAAAGAAATGCAAAACTCAGGAAGCAATGCAGACTGAGGGTGAAAGAGAATCTTCATTAGGTCAGAATAACCTGGAGCCTGCATTTGAAAAGAAAACTTTCAAATCCCTCACTGCATCATCCCTCCTTGTTCTGGAACCTCCTCTAGTCCTTACATCTCTCCCTATCATTGTAACCTCCCCCAGCACCAAAGCCCTCCCTATCTCTGTAACGTCCTCAAGTCCCTACACCCCTCCCTATTTTTTTAACCTCCTCCAGCTTCTTCGATTCTAAAACCAGTCAACAGGCCAATTAAATACCTACTTGAATTCTGTATTCATAAAGGAAGACACAATAACAGCCCAAACGTATGAGGGAACTCAAGGCTTAATGGCAACAGAAATTAAATCAATATTAGACAGGAAATGGTGCTGGGGAAATTAATGTATTTGAAGGCTGATAAATCCCCGGAATTTGATTATTTACATCCCAGAATAGTTCAGGAAGTAGCTCTTGAAATAGTGGATGTACTAGATTCTATAGAGTCTGGAACAATTTTCATAGATTGCAGGGGAGGAATGTAACCCCTCTGGATAAGAAGGAAGCCAGAGAGAAGGCAGCAAATCATAGACCAAACAGCCTGACATAATTAGTGGTTAAGGTGTTAGAGTCAATTGTCTAAATTCAAGAGTTGAACACTTGGAAAACAATGACAGGATCGGACAGAGTCAGCATGGATTTATGAAGGGGAAGCTGTGCTTGACAGACCTGCTGGAATTTTTTACGGATGTAACTAGCAGAGTGGATGAGAGGGAGACGTGGATGTGGTTGACTTGGATTTTCAGGAGACTTTCAATCAATGAATGGAGAACTGGTTGACAGACAGGAAACAAAGTGAGCAGATTGTGTCTTTTTCCAACTGGCAGGCATTGACTAGCAAGGTACTGCAGCGATCAGTGCTTGGACCCCAGCTATTCACAACGTATATAAATGATTTACATTAGGAAACTATGTGCTCCAAGGTTGCAGATGACACAAAGCTGGGTGAAAGGGTGAGCTCTGAGGATGATGCAGAGAAGCTTCAGTGTGATTTGGACAAGTTCAGTAATGGCAAATGAAATATAATGGAGATAAATGTGAGGTTATTCACTTTGGCAGCAAAAAAAATCAGGCAAGCAGATTTTTATCTGAAGGGCTAAATTTGTATCAGAGATAAAAGGTACTGCAGATGCTGGAGAATCCGAGATAACAAGCATGGGGCTGGATGAGCACAGCAGGTCAACCATTCCCGCCTCTTCGACTTGTCTGCCTCCTCTCCACCTATCCTCTCCTCTATCCATCTTCTATCCGCCTCCCCCTCTCTCCCTATTTATTTCAGAACCCTCTTCCCCTCCCCCATTTCTGATGAAGGGTTTAGGCCCGAAACGTCGAGTTTTCCTGCTCCTACGATGCTGCTTGACCTGCTGTGCTCATCCAGCCCCATGCTTGTTATCTTTTATCTGAAGGGCGACAGGTTGATAGAGCGGTGAGGTATAACAAGACCTGGGTGTCCTCAGGCACCAGTCACTGAAAGTACGAATCCAGATGCAGCAGGTGGTGAAGAAAGCAAATGGTTTGTTGGTCTTCATGGCGAGAGTGTACAGGAGCAGGGAATGTCTTTTTGCAAATTATGCAGGGCCTTGTTGAGAACACACCTGGGGTATTGTGTACAGTTCTGGTGCCCTTTTCTCAGGAAGGATTCTCTAGTTGTATAGGGAGTGCAGCAAAGGTTTACCAGGCTTACTCCTGGGATGGCAGGACTGATGTATGTAGAGATGTTGAATCAGGACTCTCAGTCTTAGGATAAGGCCTTTAGGACAGAGATGAGTAGGAATTTCTTCACCCAGAGAATGGTGAGCCTGTGGACTTCTGCACCACAGAAGGTGGTCGAGAATATTTTCTGGAAGGAGTTCTTGGGGCAATGGCGAGAAAGTTGGAACAGGGTACCGAATTGGATGATCAGCCATGATCATATAAAATGGTGCTGCAGACTTGAAGGGCTGAATGGCCTACTCCTATATTCTACATTTCACCCTTTGAGGTGTCTGCACTCCTCTTATTCTGGTCTACTACCCGTGTCATATAGGCATCGCTCCATCATTGGCAGCCATGCCTTCACCTGTCTGGGGCCCCAAGCTCTGGAATTCCTTCGCACAACCTCTCTCTCTCTCTCGCTCTCTCTCTCTCTCCTCCTTTGAGACTCTCTGTAAACCCTGCCTCTTTGATCACACCTTTGGCCCCTTGTCCCTGTGGTTCCTTCATGGTTTAGCATCACATGTACTGTCCCAGCTCGAGCTGGTGCTATGACGTTAAACATGCTGGTTGACTGTTGATTGCATTGGCAGTGTGCCCTACACATGTACAGAATCTGTAAACTAACCAGCTTGTTTATATTTTCTAACACCATCTGCAGTTAAAGAATCTCTTGTCCATTTGGAACTTTCCTCCGATTGCAAACAGTTATCAGTTTCTCCCCGGCTGATAGCTGATCCGACAATTCCTTGCATGTTCAACTTCTTATCTTTCAATGATATAATCTCACTTCTACTTTTGGATGGTTCACTATCTATTGCTCCACGCTTTCAAAATGTGTAACGCTGACCAGATTACCCTTATTAAAAGTTACAGCTGCTTCTCTGGTCCTCTTTATCTCCCAGCACAATTGCTGCAATTGTTGAAACTCCTTCATTAAGTGGCAAGTCTGGAGATGCTTCTGCAGGGTGTCACAGAGGACACTGGGAACTTACTTGAAACTCACAATTCCCTAGCCACAGGAAAGAACTGGCACCAGAGAATGGCATGAAGCAGCCTCTGTGTTTCACAGTCACTTGCAGGGGGTTGACAAGGCTGGGTCTAAACTCCAGGACACACAGGTCCTGTACCCAAGGGCACCCATTCACTTGAGTTCAGGTCCTCCCTCGAGCACAGGCTTTCACTCAAAGGCAGGTCCACACCCTGATGGCTCTTCACTCAATAGGCTGCTCCTCACTCAATGGCAGGAGTGATTCGGAGCTACGGTCTTGTCACAAGTGCAGTCAATGGTGAAGTTTCAGATTAGTGATTCCTGAATCATTTCTTAGTGAAGGGCAGTTGAGGTGCTTCCACCTTGTCTTCCTCCTCACTAAGCTATAACCAAAGTCAATGACATGCACAAAGCTGAGTACACACACGTTGGACGTCAAACCAGTATTTAGATCAGATCCTCTGGCCTTCAGTCATGGGGCTGTCTCCAGCAGGGACTCGGTGGTCATTCTTCCCAGGCAAAGAAGAACATAAAAGGAGCAGAAGGAAGCCATTCAGTTCTTCTCTTCCCCCTTCAGTACTATCATCGCTGATCTTGAGGTTCAACTCCACTTCCCCAGTCCCTCATTTCCCTGAGACCAGATGATGACTATCACAGTCTGCAGCGTCTCCAGCGACACCTGAGGGGTTACAGAATTCAAAGATTCACAACCCTTCTGACTGAAGACATTCTTCTCCATCTCAGGCCAACACACCAGCCCCTTTCCCCAAGACTGGCTTCACATCCCAGATTCCCCGGTGAGGGAGGGAGAGGAAACAACCTCTCTCTGCCGACCCTGTCAAGCGCTTGCAGAATCCCCTCTATTGCAATGTCTCTGATTCATCTAAACATACTCAAACCCCTCACCATACGATAAAGCCCTCACTCTAGGTATCAGTTCAATGAACTCTCATAGAACTGCTTCCAATGCCAATGTATCGTTCCTTAAATACAGAGGCCAGACCTGTATTCCCTGTGTGATTCAAGCTGAGTATTTAAAGCCAGGATCTCTCCTCTACATCCTAACAGCTCCTCTTTGCCGAACATCAGATTACTGTTTTTGGAGACAGAGGGAGCTTGCTTTTTCCTTAAACCAAGGAAGGAGAAGAGAGTGACTGCACAACTAAGTGGAAAATCAAACTTTTTCTCAACTATCAAGCAAGAGTATAAAATAAAACTGGTCAGTCGAACATCTGTGAGAAAATGAGAAACGCACGATTCTGACCAACGACCTCACCCTTGGCCTTCAAGTGATCATGGGCAGAAGCTCAGACTTCATTTCTGAAGTTGGTCAGGAACTTCCTCCCTGATAGCACTGTGGATCAAGCTTCAGCACAGGAATTCAACAGATTAAGAAGGCAGCTCACTACCACCTTCTCCAGGGCCATGAGGAATGCTCATAGATACTGCCCTAGCCAGAGATACCCACATCCCACATGAACATGTTACCAAAAAAGGAGGACTGATATTGTCACTAGTGTTCAACATTCAAGAACGGTGGAAGACAAAGGCTTTCTCTCAAGCCAGCCCCACACAGAGAGAAAAAACAAAGAAATTCCAATTCTGTAGCTCCTTCCTCAACCACAGGATATTCCAAAGTACTTCAGAAGCAGTGACATAATAGTACAATTTATGTACTGCACCAGCAAATTCCTGCCTGGTCTCTCGAGTTTGACTGGACATTGCCCCAAGATTGTGTAAAACCTGATTGCCTGTTTTTTACCTCTCTGCAAATCCCGTCACCTATCACTACCATGTCCACTGACTTGCACCAGCTCCAGCTCAGGGTCGGGGGTTCCACCATATAACTGCTCACTCTTTCCAAATCCCTCCATGGCTTTGACCACTCCCCAACCTTCCTATCTCCTCCAGGATCACAACCCCTACCAAGATCTACATGTCCCTCAACCTCCTGCTTCATCGAGCATCCAGATCTCAACTGCTCCATCACAAGTGGCAATGCCTTCAGCTGCCCTGAGTTCTGGAACTTTTGGAAAAATTGTTTCACTCCCCTCCTTGAACCAATCCTCACTGATCAAAATATGTTGCTCACTTGCAATGATAAGGGATGTAAGATGGATGTTTGCTAGGACTATCGTGAAGTGGGACTGGGACTTTGGGAGGTTGAGGACATTCATTGAAAAGGGAAGTTGTCACTATAATTGAGTGTAGACTGGGGCACGTGTACAAACCAAGCACTGAGAGGACTTATCTCACTGACTGTCTGTCACGTAGAGGCAGGACTTTAATTTTGACATTTCTGATGAGCCCAGTACAAACAAGATTACATGTAGCCCTGCATTGCATAAACAGAGGAGTGCATTAAGAGCCAGGCCAATGCAGCTTGATTACATGCGGGCACCTTAAAGAGCTAACTGATAAGGTTCCACCTCTTGCAGAGGAAAAACACCAAGAATCCCAAATGGGCCGCACAAAAGGCAAACAATCATAGGTTGAAAATTCAGAGTCTTGCCTCGAATTGCTGGGCCCTCCAGTGAGTCTTGTTTACACATTGCTACTCATTATCAAAGATCTTGAATATCTTTTAACGTTTAACAACTTGAGACAAATACCACAGAAACACAGAGGCCCATTGTTTTTCTCCAAAACTGGTAATCTTATCTCAGCCAAAGTAGCAACTGTAATTCTTGAGAGATTGGAAGAATGAGAGAAGATAAACCTTCCTGCACTGACAGACAGAATCAGATGAAGGTGCAACCTCAGGAGATTGGTTCACTTCTCACTGTTTTATGTTGGGCAAGTCCAGACCTTGCCTTTCCTTTCGAAGAGGATGTTTGCATCATGTGAATGAGGTACTGACTGGTGAATACTGAAAGCAGGACTGTCCTAGATCCTGACAAACCCCACTGTGGCAGTGGCCTGTGAGTGTGCACCGACCATGTGGAAAGGTGCCAATGCTCATCCTGAAAATCAACACACTCAGACTGACCACTCGTGTGAAATCCTAAGGAGGTCAGCTGGACCCAAATAGTCAAATTATTAGGAGGCACTTGGAGACAAATGGCTGCAGAGGAACTTGGAGTAGGAGGGGAAAGATCCAGTTGTCATGGTCCACGGAGGTACCAACAATTTAGATAGAAGGAGAAAAGAGGTTTTACGTCAAGAATACAAGCAGCTAGAAACTAAATTATAAAGCAGAACCAAAAACGTGGTAAATTACAGATTACTACCTGCTTCACAAACAAATGGGCACTGGGTCAACAAGATTCAAGACGTAAACATGTGGCTGAAAGATCGGTGTGGGAGAAACAGGCTCAAACTCATGGGACATCGGCACCAGTACGAAGGACTGAGGGAGCTGTTCCAATGGGAGGATCCACCTGAATCATGCTGGGTCAAGGAACAGGACAGAGAGTATGGAAAGGGTGAGGAATCTAACTTCAGGTACAGCAGATAGGAGGACAACAATGAGAAGGAGAACATTGGACAGAAATGCACATAGGATACAAAACACATTAAATGAGCTTGTAGTGCAGATTGAAATGCGCAGGTAAAATGTTGTGGGTGTTACAGAGATGTGGCTGCAAGTGGATCAGGGCTGGGAACTAAGAATCCAAGGACATGCAGATGGGCAGAGAGGGCACAGGAAGAAATGAAATTGAAACGATAGCAAGAAGTGAAAGAGTCAGAAAGCAGACAATCTGTATGGGTAGAGTCCAGGAATCGCAAAGGCAAGAAGACCATAATGAGAGAATTCATCTTGTAATTTGGAAGGAAAAAGCTTGAATCAGATGCAACAGTATTGTAAGAGATAAAGGCAACTACAAACACACGAGAGAGGAGCCGGCCAGAGATGATTGGAAGGGGACGCCTACCAGGGAAGGTGATAGACCAGCAATGGGAAGAGTTTCTGGGGTAATTCAGAAGACACAGCAGAAATTCATCCCAAGGAAGAAGCAGCATATTAAGGGGAGGACAAGGCAACCAGGGCTGACAAGGGAAGTCAAGAGCAGCATAAAAAGCAAAAGGAAAACATGCAATGCGGTGAAGATATGTGGGAAGCCAGAGGATTAAGATGCCTTTAAAAACCAGCGCAGTACAACTGAAAAAGCAAGGGTGGGAGGGGGGAAACACGAGACCATGAAATAGGAGGGAAAGCTAGCTTGTAAAATAAAAGATGATTGCAAGATTTTTTTTAGATATTTAATAGGTAAGAGGGAGGCAACAGTGGAGATTTCATCACTGGCACATGAGGCTGGAGAATGGGGAACAAAGGTGTGGCAGAGGGACTGAATAGAAACTTTGCATCAGCCTTCATGGTGGAAGACACCAGCAGCATACCAGAACCCCAACAGAGTCAGGGAGCAGAGGTTAGTGTACTAGCCATCACTGAGAAGGTGCTAGGGAAGCTGAAAGGTCTGAAGGTGGATGAATCACCAGGACCGAAGGACTGCACCCGAGTTGTGAAGGAGATTGCAGAGGCGTTGGTGATGATCTTACAGGAATCAGAGCCATTAGATGTGATCTAATTGGATTTCCAGAAGGCTGCTAAATAGAAGCTCAAGGTGTTAAGGGCAAGGATAGAGGATTGTCTGGCTGGCAGAAGCTAGATAGTGGGAATAAACGGGTCTTTTTCAGGATGGCAGCCTGTGACAAGTGGGATTTTGAAGAGGTCTGTGTTGGGACCTAGACGAAGGAACCGAGGGCATTGTTGCTATGTTTTGCAGATGACACAAAGACAAATGGAAGGACAAGTGGTGTTGAGGAAATGGGGAGGCTGCAGAAGGCCTTGGATAGGCTTGGAGAGTGGGCCAAGAAGTGGCAGATGATATACACTCTGGGAAAGTGTGAGGTTATGCAGTTTGGTGGGAATAATACAGTAGACTATTTTCTAATTGGGGAAAGGTTTCAGAAATCTGAAGCACAAAGGGACTTGGGAGTCCTCGTTCAAGATTCTCTTAAAGTTAACATACAGGTTCAGTTGGCAGTTAGGAAAGCAAATGCAATGTTAGCAATTCATTTCAAGAGGGCTAGAGTCCAAAAGCAGAGATGTAGTGTTGTGGCTGTATAAGGCTCTGGTCAGATTGCATTTCAAACATCATGAGCAGCTTTGAGTTCTGTACCTACGGGTGGTTGTGCTGACGTTAGAGGGAATCCAGAGGAAGTTTAGAAGAATGATCCTGAGGATGCAGGGTTTCTCATGTCAGGAATGGATGAGGACTCTGGGTGTGTACTTGATGGAGTTTGGAACAATGAAGCGGGGGGGGGGGTAGATTATTTTGACTTACAGAATATGGGAGAGGACTGGGTAGAGTGATATGGAGAAGATGTTTTGACTGGTCAGAGATTAGGATCCAAGGACACAACCTCGGTGTTAAGGGATGACCATTTGAAACCGAGATGACGAGCAGTTTCTTCAGCCAGATGGTGGTGAATCTGTGGAACTCGCGGTGGCAGAAGGCTTTGGAGGCCAAGTCACTGAGCATAAGAAAGACAGAGACAGCTAGGTTCTGAGTCAGTAGTGGATCAAGCATTAAAGGGAGAAGGCAGGAAATTGAGGTTACAGATGTATTAGCTATGACTGAATGATGGAGCAGGCTAGATGGGCAGATAAGCCCAATTCTGCACTTATATCGTGTGGTACAGTCAAATCTACGCGTTATCTACACTGCAACAGGCAATTTGCATCAACCAATGATGGAACGGTACACAAAGTGAGGCAGAGAGCACAATAAGACTGTGTGGGATATGAAAAGGTACAAGTGAGGGGAAGACTGGAATTTTACTGGCTGGGATATTAAAGGGTGCAGCAAGTGTGGAGGAAAGAGTGGGATATTAAAAAGTGTGCAAAGGAGGGGAAGAATGGGATCAGTCTGCATGCATTCTTGAAAGCTGAGGGGAAGGAGAAGCGAGAGATTAGTGTCGTAATTGTAATGAGGTCAGCCAGGTGCACTTCATAGGAGTTCCTGATTGGACCAAAGGAACATCTCCGCTCAGGGAGCCCTGGCTGACAGATATAAACAGGAGTGTCAGACTTCTTGTTCAGTCGGAGAGTTGGCTTGGAGGGAGCTGGATCAGTGTCAAAGACTCTCCACATGTAAATAAAGGCGAGTTGTTGATGGGATATTGGCCTCTGTGGAGTTATTTCAATGAGGCTCAGTTGGATGTGAAACAGGACAAGGGAGAAAGGAACAAGCAGAGCCAAGTGGACTGAGTTGGGGTGGGATATTACAAAGCAAACTCATGAAATTGAAATAGATCACTCTCCCTCTCTGCAGCAGGTTGTAAACCAACTGCCATGAAACTATAAAGCAGATGCAGGGATACCCGGTGAATGGTTCATCTTGCCTGAACCAAAGATTGACAAGAAAATAGCATTAGAAAAACAAAAAGAGGGCTGAAGACAGAATGAGCTCAAGTGCAATATAGAAGACAGAAGTACCTGCCATAGGGTTGACTGAGGAAACTGCTGTTGCGTTGAAAAGGGTTGGTAATTTGTGTGTTGGAAACTGGGATCGATTAGCAGCAATGTGATTAAACTTTATGCAGCTATGAAGCAGCGTACTGAGTGTACTGACACCAGGTGAAGGCATTCATGCACCGTTTCCTCATTTTGAACAAGAGGTAAGATGTGTTGAAAGCCATCAGAAAGTCGGAACAAGTTTACATGACAGACATTTATGTTTGTGAAGGTCACATTACCAATGCAGGTACTTTTTGTTTTTGGCAGCAAGCAGCTCACATGTTTTGGTTCAAACCAGAGAGACAGGTCAGAGTGGAGCAGTTGGAAGAGGGATATTGTCTCTTCCAATTCCCAGCTGCAGCACCTTGTTCGGTACCCTCCAGGAGCCCGGGATGTCTCCCATCGACTTGCAAGGTGCAGCCACTGTCAGCAGCACATGGCCAAGCACCTACAAACTGCTGCAATTCATGCGGCGAAGACAAAACTGTGGCCCAGTACACCACAACAAGCTGCCTCTTATTGATCTAAACTGCAACACGTGGAATGGGGCAGCTGCAGCATCTCCTCTACAAAGTAGCACTTCTGACATGAGGGTACATTGTCAGTACCAGCTTAGTTGAGTGCTCAAGTCTGTGCATTTACTTTAAACAGACTTTTAATTCCTCGGAAACGTGACCACACCGACTGAATCAAGACTGGAGAGTAGCACATTGGCTCTTCAAGAGCTTTGAGAGACCCTGCAGTCATGAGCAACCTGACTCAAACTGAGATAATGTACTTATTTTCAATAGTAAAACCTTGACTTCAGTTTGTAGCATTTTAATTGACTTGGCTTGTGGGGTGCAGAGCTGAACAGAAGCTCAAAGGTGCCACCATGTGGACACTATCTCAAACAACTCTTTAGCCATCAGTCAGATTTGTGCTGTCCGCTGCACTTGTCCCATCCTTTCCACATTTGCACAACCCACTTGCATCACTCACTTCTCTCAAAAAGTGTAAAAATAGATTCCAATCACAATACCTGTCCAAAACAGAAAGTAGCATTAACGAACCCAGTGCAGGAGACCAATTTAAAATGATTTTTAATTTAGCATTATAAAAATATACATTCAGCTTTGAAGAATCTTTGGAACTTCTTGCAGACATCGACTGCCACACCTCAATACAATGGTAATTCTCCAACAAAACACTCGTGTTCCTACTCTTCACAATGGAAAACTAAAAAATATATATTCTTTGAATAACAGTGCATCTGAAGAATACAGCAGCAGTTGAGAGGTCAAGTCCGAATGATATCCAATGCAAGTACCAGTCGGAAAGCTGCAAGAAACATTTGAGTGTGCGTATTCAAGTGTCCTTCTCAGAAGCTGGTCAACCAGATTGCAATGAGAACTTCAACCTGACCAAGTTACCTGTCTCTTGCTGCACCTTGCCCGGGGCCTGACATTCTTGCAGGAAAGACATTTGTACAGTCAGGCCAGCAAAATCCTATGTGTGTTAATAAAATCAATCACATGCACTCCAGACACAAACCCCTTTGCCAGTCACTATTCCGATCAGTATTGGCCCTGCCAGGGATTATGCCCAGCAGCCAACATGGCAGCTGCTTCCGGAATCCAAGGCCAGAAGCTTCAGTCTCCCTTAGCGAGGGACATGCCGTCCTCACATATGACATTTCCCTGAGATTGGGGTGGGGCACAGAACACACACCTTAAGGCAACGCACTTAACTCTGCCTTCTCACCGCCCCCATATCCTGGGGACAATGAAGATAGGAGTGTGTGCGTGCATGTCGGTGCATGTAAGTATCTATGTCTATGTGTGTACAATTTCCCCAACAGCCTTCAACACCTATTTCAAAATTATTTAAATCCTTGGGAACTTTTCAAGACAAACTCTTTTTTGCAAGAGACAAGCAAAGGAGAAACACTGTCTCAGCTAAAGGTCTAAATGCCAGAGTTCTCATGTCAGGCGTAAAACGAAATTTTAGATATGTAACTAAGAAACAGGGAATCTTTTGCCTGAAAAGACAGAAAACAGACATCAAGAGAGGGCAATGAAGAGCAGATAGGCATGAGAGCAAGGGGGTCAGAAAAGGAGGCAGAAGCCGGAATAAAAGTAAAAACCAGCCACTGAAGATTATATGCCCAGATATTAATTTAACACTCAAAATTATATCAATCCAGAAGACCTCACCATCCATGGGGAAAATCTGGAAATGACAAACTTGATCAATACGATGTTCACAGTTTTACAAAAATATTTTATGTGATGACAGTTGTTGGCAAGGCCAGCATTTATTGCCCACTCCAACATGCCCTTGAACTGAGTGGCTTGCTGGCCCATTTCAGAGGCAAGTTTAGGCTCCAGCATCTTGCCATGGTGTCTGCATTCACATGCAGCTCAGGAGGACAGATTTCCTTCCCAAAAGGACATTAGTGAACCAGATGGGTTTTTCTGACAATTATTTATAGTCATCAAGGTAACTATGACTAAGACTGACTTTTAAGTTCTGTGTAAATTGGGTTTCGGTTGCACCAGCTGCCAGAGTGGGAACTGAACCCATGTCTCCAGGGTAACATTATCACTACAACTGTCTCTCTCTGTGCTCACCTCCCACCCCTGTCAACCACAATGAAAAAGCCCTCAGGCCCTTTACACGTATATTCCCCATCCCCTACCCACCTTTATTTAAAAATAAAACAAAGCATGCTGAGAGACACACTTGGTTTCTTCTCAATACATGCATTTAAAAACCAAAACTTGGCAAAAATCTCTCCTTCAAGTTATCTATCTCTTTCTATATCAAACATACACACTTATTTACTACAAATTACCTTGTCTTTTTCAACAGGCAGAGAGCAGACTCCTCGATAACTGGAAATATAATCTTGAGTACTCAACTCATTTCTCCCTTTTCCTAGTGTTGACACACTCTCGTGCCTTTTTTGATAATGTTCACGGACAAGGCCCTTGCTAATGTTATTTTCACACCTTACCCTTCCCACCACACCCACATCCCATCCCATCAACTCATTCCCCCCAAAATCTTGATTGTAGTTTTCCAAGAAAGATCAATTAAGTCCCAGCACACCCCACCCGCCCAACTGCACAGTCAACGATTCAGCAGAAATCTATCCAGCTCCCTCTCCCTATCTACAGAGGTCCTCAGCCAGGACCTCACAAGCTGCAGGGTCATTTGGAGGGCCAACAGAAAGTCAAACATTTCAGCCTGCACTCGAAGATCTCCGTCTTTGGGAACAGAGCTTCCCTCAATGAGCTGCTGGTGTTTTAATTCAGGGGAGGGGGAAAGAGTCTGATTTTGTTTCCCACAAGCCTAGCAAGTCTCTACGAGGTGCCATGCAGACTGTGAGCTTTTGAAGACAAGGAATACCCCTAGATTCTGAAACCATCCAGCTCCAACTGCCCTGCTTTGAGAGGAGGTTTATTCAAATAGTCAGCGAGCACTACAACACAGAAAAGAGGGGTACCAGGAAGTGACCATTGTCAACAGTTTTCTGTTTGCCTGACACTTAGACATTGGCTTTGAGCTCTGATAGGAGCTGAAACCAACCTCTTTCATGTCTTTAGCTCTTTGACATTAGCCTGTGAAAGATATGGGGAAGGATCTGACAGAGACTGGAAGCGTGTAGCAGTTTAGATGCATGACTGACGGCATCCAGCAGACAATCCTGAGACTGTTGGGAACTTCCTCTTGGAAAAATCATGGGAGCATCTCACACAACACCATCCATCTGGAGGCTGAAGGGAGGGGCGGACTGCCCTCAAGATGAGGCTGGCAGGTCCGGAGACTGCTGCTTTGTTATAAAGTACTTGAAGAATTCATAGACTGACCAACAAATGGCAGTGGAGGGCATTTGGTAGATGACACGTGCCTGCACACCCTTGAAGTAGGCAGGCAACCCGCCAATCTGGTAAACCGTCCTACAGGCATTGAGCATGCCCGAGAGGCGCCGACTTTTGATCTTCAGCGTTCCCAGCTTCAGATTCTCCTGCGTGTTCAGAAGGGTCTTGCAGACATCAAGTGGAGTTGTAGCTGAAGCAGCTGCCGCCCCTGCCAGAGCCCCTGACAGCATGTGAGACAAGGGGTTATAGTGCCTGCAAGGATTGAGCTGCTCCTGCATAAACTCGTAGGTCATGAAGTGGATGGCTTGGAAGGGCACATTCATGGTCAGCTGCGTTGTGTAGCTCCGGTAAAACGCTCTGATCCCTTCTGTTTTGTGCACAACCCGGATACAGTGCAGAACACCTTTGTATGGAGAATTGAACATCTGCATTCGTTGTTTGACAGCTGTGTGGGCAGGGGAAGGGTGGGAAGGAGGAAAACAGAGTGTGGGTGAACACTGTCGGATTGCAAAACCCGCAAAGCTGTCGACAAATGCTGCTTGGAGAATTATAGAAGACCTTCCCACATTCTCGCCCAACCACCTCCTTCTGTATTGCCATCTCAGCACTCCAAGTGCAGCTCAAAGCTTGGAAAGCCTGTTGGTACTCAAAACCCCATCAGTTGGCAAAGTGTACCTGGTGCCAAGCTAGAATGAAAAAGGAGAACAGGCAGTGCTTGGCAGCTACCCCCACCCACGTCAATAGCTAAACCTGTCCAGCGGCTCTTGCTGTCAGAATGGAAGCTCCCCTGTCAAACCCAGCTACTGCAGTACAGACCACCAAATTCTCACAGGTAAAGTGGAGCCATGGTTGTTGGTAGGCCAAGGCTAGCGCCGGGATGACAAACTTCCTATTCAGTGTCGTTACACCATAGATCCAAGATCCTGGCCTACAGGACCAATGTCCCTTCATGTCAGCCCTTATTCCCTCACTCGAACCACACAGCCCTGCACATTTAATGCCCCTCAAGTGCCCAACCAAATTCCTTTCAGAATCTCTGCTTTCACCACCTCATGGCTATCACATGTAAATTAAAACCATATGTAAGTTTTTCTTTGAAATGAACAATTGGAACAATTGTCACTGACGAAGTACTGGCGAGTGGTAAGCAGCCAGGTTCAAACTGATCCTTCCTTAAGGTACATCATGGGCTCAATTGTGTTCACTCCCTGTCCACAACTGACTGGGTGTACTATGATCTGCACAGCTTCAGTCTTTCAACCCACAGGAGTCTTTCAGGCCCCACAGGAGCTCCTCCATTCTCTTGGCGCAGAAAAAGTAGGGAGACTCCACTCCTCACAAAGATATTGCACATCATACAGACCTTGTTGACTGCGAATGCAAACAGACCCATCCCTCCCAAGCAGTAACCCTGTCAGAGTGGCATTACCTTCAGCTGGAGTCATCACCGCATCGTGGATCAAGGTCGCTGTACCTCCTGCTATACCTATGGGACAAAATAAAAGGGGCATGAGTACGTCTGAATCTCACATCTCATAGTCATAGAGTCTTAGATGAAAAACCACACAGGACTTGTGCTTGCTCTTCAACACAACATTCAAGGTCAATTACCTCACTCCCAGTATCTGTGAAGGCATCAAGTTCACAGGCACCAAGAAGCTGCCAATGGCACATGCTGGTGTTGTACTGGCCCAGCACCCTCTACAAGCCTTCAGACAAAAACAGATATCCACAATACCTCATGGCTAGACTGGTCCTGGCTTCAGGAACAGCTACAGAGAAAGGGAGATAGAGTCTCGCAGCAACTACCCACACTCCCAACAGCGGTTCAAAGCAGGGACCCCATCGCCACCTCCCCTTATTATCAAAGGCATGGAGAGAATGAGAAAGTTAGGGAGAAATGGAGACAAGACTAACACTAAAGAAAATAGACTGGAAAAGAAAAAAGTGCAAAAAATGAAAGGGAGAGTGCAAAGACAACAGCAGAAAGAAAAAAAGACATCCATTTTGCCTCTGAACATATTCTGTACTGTGATCATGCACTGAGGGTTTGCTTCACTGGAATTGTGAACCCCACTGAACTATGGCTGATCACTCAATGAAAATACTCAAGACCAAGATCACAAGATTTTGGGAACTTTACCAATGGGGTGTGTGAGAGACCTAGGTAGAAAATCGGTCCCGATTTCATGACATCATAGGACATACTGAAGGGGCAAAACAGCCCCTCTCAAGTTTTTGTTGTCAATACATGATGGATTGAGTACACTCAATAGCAGCCAATGCAAGGAAGAAGTCGGATAATATATTTCTCAATAGGTCTAAAAAAAAAAATCAAAAACCCAATGTCTTGATCAGTAACTCTCTTTTAACAACAATTAACAGCAGACAGAAGGTAAGCATACACCCAAGATGAATGCTGTCCCGTAAACTGATTCACTCCAAGTTACTCCAACAGGGAAGTAACGTCAAATTGATGCACCTGCAGGTAGGTTTCCCAAGCATTCTAGCCAATATGTATTCCTCAAACATCACCAAAACACAACTACCTGGTCATTCCCACATGGCAGTTTGGGAAAGCTTCCTATGCACAAAGTCCCTGTTGCATTTCCCACATTACAAACATTGACTTCATTTCACAAAGTACTTCGTTGGCTGGGAGAACATCTTAAAGTGGTAAATGACACCCCAGGAATATAGATTTTTTTTTTTCTTGTTTCATTGATCAGGACTAACATTACAGCACAGGAGGCGGCCATTTGGCCCATCATCCTCATTCCAAGGCTCACAAGAATTTTCCAGTTGCTTGCTCCCTTGGCTGCTGTTTGCCCAAAACTACATAAATCTTGCCTTCTCAACTGTCCTTCCAGGTCCCCTCTCAAAATGACTTTTGAATTTGCTTCCAATGAGAAGATCCCATTATCTGACCGCTCTATAGTACCTTGTGGGGGAAGACCATGGACCATGCTTCAGATCACTGGACTCATAACCCAAAGACCCAGGATACTGCACTGGGACATGGCCTCAAGTCCCATCATTGTAGCTGGTCCAATTCAATTTCCATGAACAATTCTGCAATGAAAAGCTAGTTTCAGTAATGGGGACCATGCTAGTCCCCATTTCACCAAGGTCTGTCAAGCCTCAATCAGTGCCGTTGATTCCTAACCAAAAGGTGACTTCCAAAGGCCAGTTCAAATTCTTAAAGATCCATCAAAAGACTTGTACATACATACTGCAGATATGTTTGCCTGTTCATACTACCATAACAGCCCCAGGACATATTGCTTGATGTGGGACATTGCCATTCCATTGCAATAGCAACTACAGTTGAGGAACATCAATCGTTGACCAGATTCAACAGTAATCAACAGGGATATGGACAGAGTTTGGAGAATGGCACGGAGTGGAGATGATCAGGCATGATCTGGAATTGCAGGCGACATCTGATGGGCTGAGTGGCCTCTTCCTGTTCCTATGTCAGTGACTGAAAATCAGTTTGGCATGTTCAGAGATTGTGGGAACTGCAATGATAAGTAAACACCTTCCCTTCTTTCTCCACCAATCTGGGAATTCTATGTTCACAGTACAATTCAAAATCAGTCACCAGTACATACTTCAATTGAGCAAACACATTCATGCCATCAAGACAGACTACACCCCTTTCACCTTCCGGTCAACCCCAAAATAAAAACTCCTAATCCCTCAAAATAATAAGAACCATGGCACAAAAAAAAAAAAAAAAATCAGGAATACCATCATTCCTGAATATTTTGTTCTTATTGTTCAGGTGAAGAATGTACTGAACCAAGCAGGTGCAATTTGCTAAGTTCAGTGGCGAAGGCTGTACACAGACTCACTGCTGCTGGCTTCATGTCACCCCACAGATTTCTAGTCAAATGGTGTACATTGACACACCAAGGAGCATGATGCATTAGCTAATTTACTGACAGCTTCTGTACGATAATGGACAGCCCAAAGAGATTTCTGGGCTCAGGTCCCAATTCAAAGGAGAACATCCCCGAATGAAGAGACCCTTTCATTTCCCAGTCAACTGGGTCTGCCCTCTAGCAATGAAAACTGTCACAACAGTGAAACTCTCACTCACGTGCCAGTTGGAACGCACAACCCATGTGGACTGTGCCTCAGCTCTTTTGAGCGATGGTGATGGGTCTCACACTCACTGTTGACACACCCCGCTCATTTAGCAGTACTTAGATCCACACCCTTGCATATCTAGCAAGGAAGAGGCATCTGCATCGACACTCAGTCCACACAATCTGCCGGGCAGCGAGACTTGAATACTATTCACTTGCTATGTTCTCAATACACCAAAAGGTTGAAGATTTGGTTTTAGCAATTGGTGCACTGACGTCAGAACCTAACAACAAAATCAAAGCTAAAGGTAGAGGTGTATTTAAGCCTTGGTCCACTCAACAAAGCACTGAAGAACCAATGGGTATTTTGTCCAACAGACATGCATGCAACACACAATGACTATAGAAAAGCTTACACTCGCTGGCTGATTAAGTACAAGAGGCGAGCCAGGGTTGCAGCGGAATGTTAAGAACAGAATTCACCGGACTTAATTGTCAAATACCGTTTGCTAAGTGACTATTGCCACCCTGGCCGATGGCATCACTTAATGTCCTTTTCATTTTCTCATAGCTGGAAAAGTACATAGCGTGAGCAGGTCCTGCACCAAATACCATCGCGTTCAGTCCTCGCAAAGGTCTCCAGTAACCTTCTGTGTGCATAATCTTCAGCAGACCATCGAAGACATTCTTGTATTGTGCCTTCGGGTCAGGCTGTAAACTCTGCATGCGTGTCTGCAGAAGGGAAAAGAAACCAATGAGAACGTGGACTCCTTCACGTATCCCTCAGCGAGGAAAAAAAAACCATTTTAATGTGCCTATCACGACCTCAGGACACAGCAAAGCAAATTACTTGTTTATTTTTGTCAGAAACATGGCAGGAACTTTTCTGTACAGCAGGCTCCCATGAACAACAATGACCAGATGAACTGGGTAATTAGGTTTGAAGGACAAACATGGACTGGGTGTTGGGAAGACAGCCCTTATTATTCTCTTTTAAGTGCAAATGTGGGATCTTTGATACGAGCTCAAGCCAACACACAAGAACAGCTACAGCTCATGGTCTTATCAAGAGTCTCCAAACAAGAACTGCACTCTCTCACCCACTGATTTGCTGAATACCATTCTGAGACACCACTTCAGCACGGTGATAAAGACAAGCCAACGCCCACACACTGCTCACCAAAGAAAATGGGCCTTCACTTATCGCCCAGTCCCAGGGACCAATAGGCAAGTGGTGCAAGACGTTCCACGCTTTCTAAACTGCAAGGTCAGTGAGCTATACATCTGGAGAAAACAGATGAAGAGAAGGACACAAAAAAGCCATTTCAATCAGCAGCTCAGAATCACTCCTACACTCCAACTGATCAAACATTCACAAAACACAACGCTGAGGGGGATACAAGTCAATTCAGACAGAAAATGAAGCATGTAAACAGGCCACAACCTGTCAATGCCCATGTTTTTAACCACATTCCCATTTCCCAATTTGCCCCATCTCCTCCATGTGCTGAGCCAGCTTTGCCTCAAGTCATAGAGCTGTACAACTTGTCCAGGCCGACCAGATATCCTGAATTAATCTAGTCCCGCTTGCCAGCTTTTAGGCCATATACCTCTTAACCCTTCCTATCCATGTCTCCATCCAGATGTCTTTGAAATCTTGTACTAGCCTCCATCATTTCCCCTGGCAGTTCATTCCAGACAAAAACCACCCTGTCTTTGAAAATCTTTCCCCTCTTACCTTAAACCTTTGCCCTTTGGTTCCAGATTCCCGCATTCCAGGGGAAATGCCTTGGCTATTCACCCAATTAATGCCCCTCAAAATTTTATAAGCCTCTATACGGTCACACCTCAGTGTCCGATGCTCCAGAGAAAATAGCCCCAGCCTGTTCAGTCTCTTCCCTAGAGCACACACTCTCCAACTCTGGCAAGATCCTTGTAAATCTTTTCTGAACCCTTTGAAGTTTTACAACATCCTTCCTATAGCTAGGAACCCAGAACTGAACGCAGTATTCCAAAACTGGCTGAACCAACATCCTGTACAGCTGCAACATGATCTCCCAACTCCTACACTCAATACACTGATCAATAAAGGCAAGCATACCAAATGCTTTCTTCACTATCCTATCTGTCTGAGACTCCACTTTCAAGGAACTATGAATCTGCACTCCAAGGTCTCTTTGCTCAGCAACACTCTCCAGAACCTTACCATTAAGTGTATAAGCCCTGACCTGATTTGCCTTTCCAAAAATGCAGCACCTTACACTCATAAATTGAAGTCCATGTGCCACTCCTCGGCCCATTTGATCAAGGTCCCATAGTACTCTAAAGTAACCTTCTTTGCTGTCCACTACACCACCAACTTTGAAGTCACCTGCAAAATTACTCACCATACCTATGTTCACATCCAAATCATTTATATTAATGATGAAAAGCAATAGACCCAGCACCAATCCTTGTGGCACACCACTGGTTACAGGTCTCCAGTCTGAAAGGCAACCCTCCACCACCATCCTCTGTCTTCTACCTTCGAAGCAATTCTGTATCCAAATGGCTGGTTCTCCCCGTATTCCATGTGACCTAACCTTGCTAACCAGTCTATCGTGAGGAACCTTGTTGAACGCCTTACTGAAGACCACATCCACCGCTTGGCCTTCATCAACCCTCTTTGTTAGTTCGTCAAAACACTCAATCGTGAGACACACACAAAGCCGTGCTGACTATCCCTAATCAGTCCTTGCCTTTCCAAATACACACAAATCCTGTCCGTCAGGGTTCCCTCCAACAACTTGCCCACCACAGATGTCCAGCTCACCAGTCTATAGTTCCCTAGCTTTCCCTTACCACCTTTCTTAAATAGTGGCACAACATTAACCAACCCCCTGTCTTCCAGCACCTTGTCTGCGGCTCTCGATGATGCAAATATCTCAGCAAGGGGCCCGGCAATCATTTCCCTGGTTTACCACAAGAGTTCCAGAGTACACCTGATCAGGTCCCGAGAATTTATCCACCTTTACTCATTCTAAGATGTCCAGCACCATCTCCTCGTAATATGGACATTTTTCAAAATGTCCCTATTTACTTCCCCATGTTCTGTATCTTCCATATCCCTCTCCACAGTAAACATGGATGCAAAATACTGATTTAGTATCACCCCCTCTCCTGCGGTTCCACACATAGGCAGCCTTGCTGATCTTTAGGGGGCCGTATTCTCTCCCTAGGTACTCTTTTGTCCTTAATCTATTTGTAGAATCCCTTTGGATTCTCCTTAACCCTTTTTGCCAAAGCTATCTCATGGCACCTTTTTGCTCTCCTGATTTCCCTCTTAAGTACACTTCCACAACCTTTATACTCTTCTAGGAATTCAGTCGATCCCTGCTACCTATATCTGACACATGCTTCCTTCCTTTTCTTGACCAAAACCTCAATTAATCATCCAGAATTCCCTTAACCCATCAGCCTTGCCCTTCATCCTGATAGGAAGGCACTGTCTCTGGGCTGTTATCTCATTTTTGAAGGCTTCCCATTTTCCAGCCATCCTTTTATCTGTGAATTTCCACCCCCATTCAACTTTTCAAAGTTCTTGCCTAATACCATCAAAATTTGCCTTCCTCCAATTTAGAACTTTAATTTTTAGATCCAGTTTATCCTTTTCTATCACTTATGTCCACAATATTGGCCTCAACCACTTCCTGTGACATCAAGTCTCACATTCTCAACACAGCTGAGAAAGAACTCTCACCCAAATTCCCGATTAGAATCTGTGACGACTATTAATGTATTCATAACTGTCAGTCTGAATTTTACGCACTGAGGTCGACATTGCCATTTCAGAAGAACACCCCTCAGCCTTCTCTATTGAAGAGAAAAACAAAGAAACCGGATCATGGTCCAAATGGCCTTCAGAAGCAGAGGACGCGGATATACAAGATTTCAAGGAATATTCTGACAAATCGTTTGTCTTTTCTTAGTAAGAATATGGTGACATTGGACAATTGCCCTCAAATTCTTCAGAGAATATGATTCCTCCTTGGACCTGCTGCAGAATTCTTCCTCAGATGCATTGACATAACTAGCCAACAACTCTTGTCACGAATAGGCAACAACCATGATGCTGGAAGTCAACCCTGACAGGCTCATAAATGTTTCCATCAATTGCAATCACAACGAGATGAGAAACAACTCGCGGCTTGCAATCTTTTCCAAGACAGGCATTGAGAGTGACCCGAGATAGCGAGCAAGAGATAGAGCGCGAGCGAGCGGGACACAGAAAGAGAGAGAGAGGGAAAGAGACAGATAGAGAGAGAGACATGCAAAAAGAGAGAGACGTAGAGAAAGAATCAGAGAGAGACAGTGAGACAAAAAATGAGAGAGAGAGAGACAGAGACAGGCGACAGCCCAAATCCCGAGATACACAGAGACAGGAGAACAGGGTGAGGTCTATCAGAAAAGAGGACCTATTTGCTTAAGGCCTCTCTCAAGCCAGCGATATTTGTACAAAATCAATGCTATTATATCCTCCATTCACCTGAAGAATTTTGGGAAAGTCAGCATTGAGAAGTCCAAGAAAACCAGTAATCAAACATATACAAAAATGCATCTTGAGGCAACTGACCCCATCTTGGACTCAGCTTTCCTGGTCAGTCTCCTGCTGTCTGTTAATTTACATCAAGTCTGCTTTTAAACCTGCCACCTCAATGCTCACTGACCTAAACCAGGTCCTGGTTGAGAAGCTCATGCTTTGGCCATCAGATCAGAACCTTGCCTGACCTCAATCTCTCTCCTAAAGCACTCCAAGATCTTGGCAATCCCAGTGAAAAGCCCATGTTTTACTCCACTTGACCAATGACAAGAGTCTCACTAGCTTGTTGAAAACAATCCTTTGGGCCAAGGTTTTGGTCTCATCTCTCAAAATCCGCTTCCGTTGCACAGTTTCAAATTTCATCCATTGATGCTTAAATGTGCAAAGAGACGTTTTACTAATTCAAATGGCAGCGTATAAACACAAGATGTAATTGCTTTGTCAAAGACAAGAAACCGAGTAACAACTGTTAGTGTCCAGTTCACCAAGTTTGAGCCTGCTCACTTTACATTCCTCAAAAACATGCAATTTACACTCTTGCAACTTCCAACATTCCTTCCTTGGCCAGTGTTTTACTGCTGGCTGTTTCATCTGACAATTCTGACAAACTTTCATTTCAGAACCCAAACAGTCAACACAGATTAAGTTAAGATCTATTACTGGTACTACAATCCAGATGGTGGAGGAACAGAAAGAAAATGCAATTGGATTTACTGTGAACTCTGAACCCTGTATTATTTAAGATTCAAACACTGGGTATTTCCTGATTAGTGCATTCTTACATCATGAGCAAACATCTTAATTAAACTAAGACCAGGATATTTTCATCACTGTTTTGCAATCTCAGCCTCCAGATTAAAAGACAAGAGAGAGACACGCATTGAAATCTGCACAATCACTCTCAGAAGGCACGGTGCCAATTTCATCCAGCCTCACTTTCTTAGAGTACTTGTTGTTGGTTGGAGCTGGAGTGCAGTAACACAGACCCAGAGTCTGACAGGACACCTGGCCGAGTCCACACATAGCCAAACTGCCAAAGACATAGCAGCTGCAACCTCTGAATGGAGGGTCCCCATTCAACATTTGCCTTAATGTGAACTGTGGGTCTTCCTTCTTTAAATCAGAAAGCAATGGATTTCAGAGCCATTCCATTGACCTGAACTCAATAATGTTGCCTGATACCAAACGTATCCTCGAGGGAATGCCACAATACCCAAGATATCAGGGTCAGGACAATGACCCGCCTGCTCGCTCAAGCTGATCTGAAAGATCACCCAGCACTTTTTTCAAAGATGATCAGGAAAGCTCTCCCCGGTTATCTGCCTGATATTTATCACTCAGCCAACACCACTGAAATCAAATTAACTGGTTAGCATCACCAAACTGCCCATTAGTTACAGCTTGCTATACATTTCCTTATCTGGCGAATACATTTCAGAAGTACTTCATCATCTCTGAAGCACTCTGTAGTATCCTATAGGTGTGAACAACCTAACAGAAATCTCGCTCTACTCTCTGGGGTCGAACTGGATCAGGTGATCCAGAGGCACGAGTTCTAAAAAACCCAGTTAAGCTTTGGATTTCCATTCTCAGTTCAAAGTTGATGGTCAACCTTGTTAGGACCCAAATCATGGTGTCTACACCTCAGTTAACTTCACCTAACATTACCTCAAGGCAGGAAACATTGTTTCTGAATGTCATCACAACTGATCACTGAACTACAACAAATCCGCCTCCCCCTCTCTCCCTATTTATTTCAGAACCCTCTTCCCCTCCCCCATTTCTGATGAAGGCTCTAGGCTCGAAACATCAAGCTTTCCTGCTCCTATGATGCTGCTTGGCCTGCTGTGTTCATCCAGCTCTGCACCTTGTTGTCTCGGATTCTCCAGCATCTGCAGTACCTATTATCTCTCACAACAAATCCAACCTATTCATCTTTAGATTTCGGAACGCCTTGGAAATAGTCAGGAAGGAGAGAGGACGAGAGCTGAGGCACATCACGAAACTGTCAATACACTCAAGCCAACAATAAGGCTCCTGACTGAGAGCAGAAGGACCAAGTACTTGAAATCAGATACAGGAAGATTGATGGGCACTTCTTCAGGATTGAATTCACAGTCATTCACTGACTGTGTCATACAGCACTTCATGAACCATTACTCCAGCCTTCATCAGCAGTGTGAGCTCCCAAGCCTAAACACCGTCCCAACGAACAACAAGATTGGATATTACTGTAGAAGAGAGATTTGCTATTGAATCTTTTCATCTTCAGAAAAAGTCCAAGGAATGCCAACTTTCAGAAGGAAATGAAACCCTTCACCTGTACATCTTTTTGTCCCCCCACCCCCAGCAAGACTAAAGCTCTGCACTACTAAGATACCGACTGAATTGCAATGAAAAACCAAAACAAACAGTGGGTCAGGGTACTCTGCCACACAAGAGGAGGGCCATGTAAAATTAACTGAACCGCAAAATGCAGTGCAAACTGTGCAGGAGGCAGGCAATAATGAAAAATGGCTGGCTTTAGACCACACTGATAAGATTTGAAAACAAACAAACAATCTGCATTTATGTAACATCCCTAACAGGCTGCCATGTGCTCCACGGAAGAATAAAACACAATTTCACAGCAAGCCACAGCAAAGAGTGAGTTGAAGATAGGTAGCCAAAAGCTAGGTCAGAGTCATAAAGGAGAGAGTGCAGTGCAATGGAGGGCATTCTCAAGCTCAGACTCTCACCAGCTGAAGACCTGGCCACGAGTGACACAGTAATGAAAACTAGTAACTAGACCAAAATTGGAGGAGTGCAGATACTTTGGAGGGCTGCGGAGCTGAAGAAGTTACAGAGATTGGGAAAAATGTGAAAACAAGGATAAGAAGTATAAAACTGAAACAGTACACAGCAACTGAAAAAGTGAACACATACAAGCGTATGTATCTCCCTTCTTTGTTCATGCCTTAACATTTAACCAAAAGCCAAATCACTCCTACCTCAAATGAAAAACAGAAGGCAGCCATACTGGCAGTCTCATCACAATTAGAACTGCTATTAAGTTTGTTTGGGAGAGGTCAGCTCTATAATCAGATTTTTAATGTTTAAACTGGGGCATAATCCTTACAGGACTCAAAACTGGATCTTTTCCGTGAGCAGGTGACAATCAAAATCATTGAGCAGGCAATTTTGTTTTTTAATAAAAATGTTTTGTTTTATAGTAAGGAGGCCAGTCCCTTGAGAAAGTGACAGCATACCACCATCTCAAAGTGCTGCAGTCCTCAGTCCTCCTGTTAGGGAGGGAGTTCCATGATTTTGGCCTAGCGACAGTCTAAAACAGCTTGTGGCTTGAAGAGGATGTGGAAAGTAGTGTTTCCGTGTATCTGCTGTCATTGTCCTTCTCGGTAGTAGAGGCTGCAGGTCTGGAAGGTGCTGTCAAATGAACCCTGGTAAATCCTCAGGCACAGGTTCCACAATGACATGAAAACAAATCAGAATAAAATATTTACAGAAACATTCCTGCCAACTGTCAGTCAGGAAATTTAAACAAGATTAAAGTTACTTGCATTCTGTATGCAAATTGTATCATGGATAATCAAACATAGCCATTTGACTGTCAAGCAACATCAGTGACACACAGAAACCCAAAAAAAGGAAAGAAGATCTGGGGAACACCCAAGTTGACTTGTACTGTGGGGCTTAAGGAGTTGAAAAACAAGGGGTCATACCTTCATTAAAATCCAGGCGTATTTGTAGTCTATCCCTCCACAGAAATGTCTCACACCATCAGACTTTGACAAGCTGCTCCTGACAAATGAACTAACACGCAGCCACAGAGTAACACTTCAGAAGCAGATTTTTTTGATAAATCAACTTGTTAACATGTTACAAGACACTTCTCCAGCAAGCAGAACTTGAACTCAGGTGCATCTTTCTCAGCATCGTATTAGGCATGCACTTGCCTTCCACTGTGTCACCCTCAGTGAAGATGCACAGTGCCCTTGCAATTTGCGCCAATTTTATCCAAGAATGCTGAAGAAGGTCAGTCAGCCCACTGAGTATGCTCAGATCCTTGCAAAGAGCAATCCAGTCAGTGTGTTCCCTTTCTGCATTGAGCTCTGTGGTGACAAAGGGCAATATCTGCTGACGACATCATACAGCACCAAATGCTCTGCCGCGACACACTTCAAAACACAGCTGAAGGAGGCCCAGTACAACAAGTGACAAGGCACTGCTCCAACAGGGTAGTGATTGTGAAAACACGCCAATACCTAGGTTTGCAAATGCCCGCAGTTATGAAGCAGAATGCGTATGTTATAAACAGAAGTGTCGTACTTCTCCCCCAGACTGTAATTCCAGTGCCACTTAATGTTGAGAACATACTGGCCATTTTGGATTACAACTGTGTATTTAACCCACAGATGGCAGTCCCATGAAGGGTAGGCTCAGTATGTTAATAGCCCCATGGCTGATGATAGACAGCACGTACCCTGCAGCCACTGTATTCACGGACAGAGCCCAATGACTTACTATCACTGAGTCAATAGAGAACACGATTGAATAATCACAGTAGACTTTATGCACACCATCCCTTGATGTTCACAAGCAGACTGAGTCAAGGATGAATGATGCAATGCCTCTTGATCACAATTACAAACATACGAACCAGGACAAGAGTAGGCCATTCAGTCCCTTGAGTCTGCTCCGCCATTTGATACAATCATGGCTGATCTCTCAGCCCGAACTCCACCTACCTGCCCATTCGTCATAATTCTTTAACCTGTTAGAAACGAAATCTGTCTCTCCTCCTTATGGTTATTCAGTGTCCCAGCATCCAGGGCACTCTGGGGTACTGAATTCCACCAATTCGTGACCATTTGAAGCAAGTAATTACTTCTCACATGCAGTTTAAACCTGCTACCTCTAATCCTAAAAATAGGAGCCAGAAGGGGAAACCTCCACACTATGTCTACTTTGTCAATCCCCTTTAGCATCTTGTATACCTCAATTTGATCTGCTCTCATTCTTCCCAACTCTAGCAAAGATGGGTCTCAATTGCTTAACCTCTCTTCACAAGACAAACCCCTCACCTCTGGAATCAATCTTGTGAGTCTGTACTAACTTCAATGCAACTACATCGCTGCTCAAACGAGGAAACTAAAAATCAAAAACAATGCTTCAGAAACAGTTCAGTAACACACACCACTCCAGGGCATTCACACAAATACAGGGTCAGTTTCAGATATGGGAGTTGGGGGGCAGAGGCAGGAAGAGATCCAGGGCAAATCTACAGGCAGATTCAGAAATGGGGCTAATACAGGAGTACGCACAGATACAGACGTAGATCCCAGTCGGGGGGGAGAATACAGGCAGATAAAGTTACACTAGCAGACACTGATCCAGGGCAGACATAGATCTAAGGCAGCAAGCAACATGGGCAGATATGTATTTGGGAAGGCAGATACAGTTATAGATAAAGGCTCGTTTCAGGAGTAGACAGATCCAAGGCAGATAAATCCAAGACAGCAGATAAAAATCAAGGGAGCCAAAGACAAATTTGAGGAGGGAGATACATTGGCTGACACTGATCCAGGAGGAAAGACACAGGGATAGACACATTCAGGTGGACATTTTCTGAAGAAGGGTCCAGACCCAAAACATCAGCTTTCCTGCTCCTCCGACGCTGCTTGGCCTGCAGTGTTCATCCGGCTTTACACCTTGTTATCTCAGTTAGGGTAGATATGGTTTCAGGAATAAACACAGCTCCAGGGAAGATAGAGATCCAAGGAGAGAGATACAAGCATGTACACAGGCAGGTGCAACTAGTTTAGTTTGGGATTATGGTTGGACCAAAGGGTCTGTTCTGTGCCATATAGCTATGACTCAATAACCATAACTGACAGTTACATGATTAAACACAAATCCATGGGCAGACACAGATCCACGTACAGGCTACAGGTCAGACAGATTGAAGAACCAACACAGATCTGTTTGGATGGGGGCGTGGGGAGCTGAAGACAGATACAGGACCAAATACAAAGGATGGGGAGGGCAGATATGGGGGTAGAGATACAGGCTCACATACAGACCAGGGGTGCAGACACAGATTGAGATATGGGGACCAATACGTAACACGTGAGGAGGCACATACAGATTGCGTGTACAGGCAGATGCAGACACCACTACAAGATCAGATACATAATGGGAATGAACAGATACCCTGCCAAGAGAGGAAAGGGGACAGATCAAGTCACCATAATCTTGGCAGACCATTAAGCTGCTCTATCATGGGAGACAGAGAAGACTGGTGGTGATTGAGAAGGCCAGACCTTCACGGTAACTTCAGCCGGTGATGGGATTTGAAACCAGGCAGTTGGCATCACACTACTTTGCAAACCAACTGTCCAACGAACCGAGCTAAACCTGGGCAGATACGGCGGGGGGGGGGGGTCACGCAGGGCAGATACAGATCAGTAGGTTGGGGGGGGGTGACGTGGGGCAGATACAACTGGGCGGGGGGTGGGAACAGGGCAGACACAGACCTGGAGGGAGGGGGGAACACGGAGCAGATACAGGACAGCAAGGGGGTGGTGGGCCCCGGCCCCCCCCCCCCCTGGCGGGAGGGGGGAACACGGAGCAGATACAGCCCGGGACGTGGGGGGGCCGTGGGGCAGACACAGGCCGGGAGGGCAGACACAGCCACGAGTCCCTGTCACTCACCTTGACCGAGTCAACGGGGAACATGATGGAGTGCTCCATGATCCCGGCCAGCGAGCCGGCCATCATGTGGGTGCTGACCGACACGGTGGCGGGCAGACTTTCGTACACATCTTCGGGGTCCTGCAGCGGCCCGGGCCCTGGCCCGGTCCCAGGAGACGGGGGTCCGCACGACGCCGCCTCGTCGATCCTGGAGGAGAGAGCAGGCTGAGCCCGGACACAACCGACTTCCATATCTGGGGGGGAGGCGGGGGGAGGGAGTACTCGGGGAAAGAAACGGCAGGACAGCACAGCCCGGGAGCAGCTTCACGATCACTCCGCGAACCCCCCCCCCCCCCCCCCCCCAGTATAATTTCCCCCCCCCCCCCACCGGGATTTCCCGGCTTATAGCCTCCCCCCCTCTCCCAGAAACCTCCCTCAAAGGTGCCCTCCCCCCCGGTCAGCACCGATGTGACAGACGCCCCACCCACTTCACGGCCGGGGGGGGGCGGGCTTTGACACGCGGGGACTGCCAGCCAATCGGCGCTCGAGAGGTCCGAGACGGACGGCGAGGTTGACCAATAATGACGTGATGGAGGCGGGCCCCTGACGCTAAGCACCGCCCCTTCCCCCACTTGTAACGGTCGCGCCCGGTCCGTCCAACGGTCGCCGCTCAAGCGTTTAGGGGAGGGGCGTGTGGGCTGGGGACAGTGAGGTGGGGGTGGGACTGGCCTTTGGAAGGCGGGTCCACGTGGGTGAGGGGTGGGGTTTTGTGCAGACAGGGGCGCGGATCGGTCGTGGGGGCGGGGCTTGGGCGACGGGATGTGTGTGCTGGAGGTGCTTGGGCGGGGCCTGGTCTGACGGTGGCGGGGACACGTGCGGTGAGAGGGCGGGGTCTTCTGCGGTCGGGGCGGGACCCCGTGGCTTGGGCGCCGTGGCGCGCGTCACAGTGGTAAGGGGGCGGGGAGCCGTGGGAGATTCCCCGGCACCGATTGGCTGGCAGGACAATAAATAATCCGCTACGTAGGCCCAATGGGCGTGAAGGTCCTGCCCTATATTGGCTCATTGTTGCATTTCACGGTGACTCGGCTGTTTCAGGCTGATGGCGGGGGAAGGGTGCTGAGTGAACTTGGCACATTGCAAATACCACCCCAGCAAAGCATAGCAGGGAATCCTAATGCTCTGCAGCAAGCACACGTTGCACAAAACTACCAGCTTTCATGCGAAGACTGGGGGGGGGGGAGAAACAAGAATTATTATTGCCACTCTTGTGTGATTCAGCTTCAGAAGTCAACAGAAAAGTTGGGTTAAATTTCTGTTGAATCCTGAAGAAGGGGCAATGTCTCTGAGAAGGTGACTGGTACTGCCCCTACATCTCTGAGCTTGGTAGGCCTGTGTTTTTAAGTTCCGCCTGCTGCAGGTGGGCGGAAGTGTGTCACAACCTCTCCGAACAGGTTGGTTGGACAAGACCTTCTGAAGAAGAGATAACAAGGCGTGGGGCTGGATGAACACAGCAGGTCAAGCAGCATCACAGGAGCAGGAAAACTTGACGTTTCGGGCCTAAACCCTTC
>JAHRHZ010000003.1:4517658-4531085 GCA_024137785.1 Ginglymostoma cirratum
GCTGCTTGGCCTGCTGTGTTCATCCAGCTCCACACCTAGTTATCTCGGATCCTCCAGCATCTGCAGGACCTTTTATCTCTAAACTGGTCCCACTTGCCTGCATTTGGCCAATATCCAATCTGAGAAGTATAGTTGACAAGGTAGATGAGCTCAGAGCGTTGCTTAGTACCCGGAACATTATTGTGATTACAGAGCCTTGACTGAAAGGGGGTGGGACTGGCAGTTGGACATCCCAGGATTTAGATGTTTCAGATGTGACAGAAAGGGACGTAATAGGAGTGGGAAGTTGCATTACTGGTAAAAGAGCATCTCACAGCTGTACTGACAGAGGCTGTATCAAAGGACTCGTGCAATGAGGCAATGTGGGTAGAACTGAGTAACAGGAAAGGTGAAATCACAGTGCTGTGAGAATACTACAGGCCTCCCAACAGCCGGTGGGATTTAGAGGAGAGAACATGTGGACAGAGTGACCATTGAAGAGCATTAGCTTACTTTCAGTAAGAAGAATCAGAAACTGACTCTTTTTTATTGCTAATTCAGGGAAGCTAAAACATAACTTGCGAGGTCACAGTGCACTTGAAACATTCACTCTGCTTGTCTTTCTGCTGATGCTGCCAGACCTGCTGAGTTTCTCCAGCACTTGCTGTTTTATTCTTGACATGTGGGTCTAAGGGTCACACTGACAAATCAGGTCCTTCAAGATGAGGAAATTTAGCCCAATTTGGCTTCCTACTGACAAACTCATCCAAAACTCTGCCACCCAGATCAGATCAAAGCTCACACCTAGTCCCATTCATGTGTGGTCACCTCAGTGTTTGCTGGTCTTCGTTGGTATTCTGTCTGGAATTTAAAATTCTCATCCTTCTTTTCAAATCGCTCCACAGCCTCCTGATCTCCAAATTCTTCTCCTGCCTCCAAATCCCTCCGAGTTATCCATACTTCTCGAATTCTGGTTTCTGGTGCATCTGGGTTTTCCAGTTTCTCCAATGGGGAGCCATGCCTTCAGCTTCTTGACAATAAAGCTATAGAATTCCCTCACTGAATGCCTCTACCTTTCGACCTCACTCTCTTCCCAGATGCTCCCTCAGACCTAGCTCTGAGACCAAGCTTTTGGTCACCTCTCCAAATGGTCAGATTTCGTCAGAGAATGTTTCAGTGATGACCCTTGGGATATTTTACTGCGCAAAGTGGCCTACATTACTCCAATACCATGTAAGTTCCTGGGTGGGGACTTAGTGGGGGTGAGAAGGTGTGTTGAGTTGGCTTGATTTGGAGTTTAGAACAATGAACCTTGTGGTAACACACTTAGGGGACTGAAAAGGGACAATGGGGAGAGGATGTTTTTCCTTTTGGGAGAGTCTAGGACCAGAATGCATCATCTCAGAGTCACCCATTTCAGACACAGATGAGGAGGAATTTCTTGTCTCGGAGGGGAGTGAATCAGTGGAATTCTTTACCCCAGAGGGCTGTCGAGGCTGGATCACTAAGCATATTCAAGGTGTGAAAGACAGATTTTTAATCAGGAAGGGAGAGTCAAGGGTTATAGGGGAAAGGGCTGGAAAGTGGAATCGGGGATAATGAGATCAGCCACAATCTCATTGAATGAAACTTGATGGGCTGAATGGCCTACTTGCAGTCCAATGTTGTCTGAGTTTATGTTGTTGTAGTTCTTGGATGATCTCTCCAGTGCTCCAAGCTGGCTAGAATGTACCATAACTGAAGAGTGGGAACTCTTGATCTCTTCCACTCATCTATGGCTGATCGATGAGGAGGAAATAGCCTTAGACACTGAATGCCTGAGGGTCCCTCTTCCACAAAGTTTCTTCTGAAGAAGAGATGACACTTCAACCAAAGGAAGCAGCTGGTTTCAATTGCTCACGCTCCTTGGGTGGGACACAGACTTGCTGCATTGTCCACCTCTTCAACTGGGTTAGAACACAGTGCTGGGGCCAAATGGCCTCTCCTCCTGCTCTCCCTCACACTATCTCAGAGGGCGCAGGATGTCTTCCTGCCTGTTTAAGGGAGTTCCTCCCCAATCTGATGGTCAGTTTTCAGGGAAGTCACATAACCTCGTTTCCTCCTTTCTGAGGGATTTTGACAGCACATTCCCATTGGTTCTATATGGCACTTTCCTTCCTCAAACATCAGACAGGATGGCACAGCAACTATGCAGCACCTACCTACCCCATCTACAGCTCCTTCAGTCAGAGTCAGAGTGTTTCAACTGTGATTAAGTGCACTTCTGGCCCTGGAAGCAGAGCAGCACAATGCTCTCGAGCTATCTGTTCATGTCATCAGCACATCGCTGTGTTTGCTGCAGGTTGGTTCTCCTTCCTGATGTAATCCTACCAGCCCAGGAGCTGTTTCCTTGGACAGAGGGAGGTGACTGTGGAAGGGCTGAGGTCCCTCTCACAGCATGCAGCAAAGACTCAGAAACAGAAATCACTGCAGGAGCTTCAGCATGTCTTTGGAGAGAGAGAGAGAGAGAGAGAGAGAAAAAGCAGATTCATCGTTTCAGTTCCAGTGACCCTTCTTCAGACCTGATTTTAGTTTATTTTTGGGTTTTATTTATTTTATACAGCAATGACTGTTTGTTGGTTTGGCCCTGCTCACAAATCCTGTGACAGAGGGAAGATGTGCTTGGTCTAGCAGGGCTAGTCAGATGTGTGGGATCTCTCTGTGCAACGGTTCCTTCGGTGGATCTCAGTGAGACAAACACACAAAATAGGAGTAGGCCATTCAGCCCCTCGAATTGCTCTGCTATTCTATAATCAAGGCGGATCATCCAACACAGTCCCCTATTCCCACTCCCTCCCCATATCGTTCGATCCCTTTATTTAAAGTTTTCGAGAAGACTTGGAGCACGGGTTGTGGATGGCGTTGTAGACATGCTCGCTAAGCCTGTGGGTTTGGATGCAAACATTTTGTCACCCTGCTGGGTAACATCATCAGTGCGCCTCCAGTGAGGCATTGGTGTTCTGTCCCGCTTGTTATTTATATGCCTCGGTTTGCTGGGATGGTTGGTATCACTTCGGGTTCATAGAATCATAGAATCCCTACAGTGTGGAAACAGGCCATTCGGCCCAACAAGTCCACACAGACCCCTCCAAAGAGCATTCCACCCAGACCCATTATCCTACCACTGATTTCCCCATGTCTAACCCACCTAACCCAAAGATGCCTGGGCACTATGGGCAATTTAGCATGGCCAATCCACCTACCCTGCACCCTTTGGACTGTGGGAGGAAACCGGAGCACCCGGAGGAAACCCACGCAAACACGGGGAGAATGTGCAAACTCCACACAGACAGTCGCCTGAAGCTGGAATCGAGGCCAGGTCTCTGGCGCTGTGAGGCAGCAGCGCTAACCACTGAGCCGCCGTGCCGTGTTTCTCAGTGGTTTGTACACAGGGTCTAATTCAATGTGTTTGTTGATGGAGTTCCAGTTGGAATACCAGGCCTCCAGGAATTCCCTGGCGTGTCTCTGTTTGGCTTGCGTGGTTATCAATGTTTTGTCCCAGTCGAATTCGTGTCCCTCCTTGCCCATGTATGGTGAGATGAGTGAGAATTGGTGATGTCTCTTGGTGGTTAGTTGGTGTTCGTGCATCTGTACTGTCAGTTTCCTTCCAGTTTGGCCTATGTAATGTTTCCAACAGTCCTTGCATGGTATTTTGTACATTACCCCAGTTTTGCTGATTATGGGTATGGGATCCTTTGTGTTCGTCAGTTTACACTTTACTCAGTGAACAAACCAGTGAGAAACAGAACCGGAAGTGATACCAACCACCCCAGCAAACCGAAACATTTCAATAACAAGCGGGGCAGAACACTGACACTTTGACGGAGGCGCACTGACGATGTTACCCAGCAGGGTGACGAAACGTTTGCATCCAAACCCACAGGCTTGGCAAGCATGTCTACGAACCCTTTATTTCTAAGAATTATATCTGACTCCTTCTCGAAAACATTCAATGTTTTGACCTCCGCTGCTTTTCTGCGACAGAGAATTCTACAGGTTCCCCCACTCTCCCGGTGAAGACATTCCTCCTCCTCTCAGTCCTAAATGACTTCTCCTGTATCCTTAGATTGTGACCCTTAGTTCTGTACTCCCTGGTCATCAGAAACATCCTTCCTGTATTTACCCCTGTAAAATCCTGATAGAATTTGAAAGGTCTGCCTGAGACCTCCCCTGACGCTTCTCAATTCCAGTGAATATAGCTCTAATTGATTCAGTCTCTCTGTAATGATCTGGCAGAAACACACACACTTCTCCCAGCCAGTAAACTCACGACAGCCTCACCTTAAAGGCATCGCTGTGACTGAAGAGTTGGAGGGGGCACAGTTGGAGTAATAATTCAGATTGTCATTAAATGTTTTGAGGACATTTTGAGATTTAAATTCAATTTTTAAAAAAAACTGGAAGAGAAAGATAGCCAAGTGGTGAAAATGTTAATCGTCATTTTGAAAAAAGAACATTTGGTTGATTTAGGTTCTTCAGGGAAGGAAAACTGCCATCCTTACCTGGTTTGGCTGACATGTGACTCCAGACCCAAAGCAAAGTGGTTGTCTCTTAACTGCCCCTAAGAATGGCCACAAGAGCCAATCAGCTCATGGGGTACCCAAGGGAGGGGACCAAGTGCTAGCCTTGGCAGCTACACCCATTTCCCACACACGAACTGGAAAACAAACTTACTGGAATCACTCAGAGATGGCAAGAACTACTGATGCTGGAGTCAGAGATAACACGGTGTGGAGCTGGATGAACACAGCAGGCCAGGAAGCATCAGAAGAGCAGGAAAGTTCTTCACGAAGAAGGGTCCCGACCCGAGACGTCAACTTTCCTGCTCCTCTGATGCTGCCTGGCCCACTGTGCTCCTCCAGCTCCACACTTTCTACTGGAACCACTTGCTGCCACAGCCACTTCTCACCACTCTCTGGCTGAAGACATTCCTCATCAATTTCCAATCAGAGACTTTGTTAGTAGCATTCGCAAGAAGCTGAGAATGAAGTGCTTTATGAACGTTTCTTCCGAGCTGCCACCCTCACTGCTGTCTGTGTACATTGTGGATTGTCCCCTCGAAATAAAGTACCAGCCACTTTGGCACATAGTGGCAATATCGGCCAACTGAATGGCATGCTGGGAAAACTGGCCAACTGAACAGTGCTGGGAATCGGATCCGCCCAGGCAGACAGGTCTGCAAACCAGTTATCCTGCTTTATTACGTTGAATAGGTGCTAATGAGACAGTGGGAACTGAGATATTAAACCAGGAAGTTTGCAGCATTCATTGTCAAATTGGATCAAGCCAGACTGATAGGCAAGTCATTCACCTTGATTAACCATTGAATGGGCTGTTGATGAGACAATGCTGCAAGGTTTCAGGTGGAACAATAGATCTGAGTTTCAGTAGGATTGTTTTTGACACAGCTTGGCTCCTAAGATTGGCTCAATCAAGAGTACAGGTTACAATATCCAATACTGTCTTTTGTTACAGCCTTCCTGAGATAGAAACTCAATTTAAATTATGCTAATTACATTGTCACATCAAACTTCTGCTAAGGCACTGCACTCGGGAAATGAAAACAGAAAGAACAGCCGATGCTGTAAATCAAGAACAAAAGCAGAAGTTGCTGGAAAAGCTCAGCAGGTCTGGCAGCATCTGTGAAGGGAAAAATCAGAGTTAACGTTTCAGGTCCGGTGACCCTTCCTCAGAACGGGCCAACTGCACTTTTTGATGAGAGATAAAAGGTGCTGCAGATGCTGGAGAATCCGAGATAACAAGGTGTGGGGCTGGATGAACACAGCAGGTCAAGCAGCATCATAGGAGCAGGCAAACTTGACGTTTCGGGCCTAAACCCTTCATCAGAAAAAATGCACTTTTTGATGACACTTTTTGACATCTTACGCTCCCAAAGCAGATTTTAAACTCGTCTGTGGGCATTGACATTTAAGAACTGTAAGGTTACTTGTGATATGAGAGGGCAAAACTGGTTTTGTAAAGTTGTAGATATGTCTATCTTGTGTTTCAATGATAATAAACCACATCTCATGGTAAAGCCTGTCTAGCTGAGTGTGAAATGAGCCCCACTAAAGTAAGCAAGTAGATCAGACCGTACAGAAAGGAAGCTTACAGCTCAGAGTTGTTGGAAATTAAAGACAGGAATTGCCAGCAATCCAGCTCTCAAACACAGCCATGTCCAACCTCTGCGAAACAACCCATCTTGCCAAAGTCAAGAGACCCATCACATCACCCCCTCGCCGTGAGTCCACCCAGAGAACAAAACTGGCACATACCTTTCGGAGAAAGGATGACCAGGGAGAAATGAGGGTGGATTTCAATAGAATCCCTACAGTGTAGAAGCAGGCCGTTTTGGCCCTTTTGAGTTCACAGTGACCCTCCAAAGAGCATTCCACCCAGACCCATCCCCCTACCTCTATCCCCGTAACCCTTTATTTTCCCATTGCTAACCCACCTAGCCTGCACATCCTCGGACTCTATGGAGCAATTTAGCACGGCCAATCCACCCTAACCTGCACATCTTTGGACTGTGGTAGGAAACTGGAGCACTCAAAGGAAACGCATGCAGACACGGGGAGAATGTGCAAACTCTGCACAGACAGTTGCCCGAGGGTGGGATTAAACCCGGGTCCCTGGTGCTGTAAGGCAGCAGCGCTAACCACTGAGCCACCATGCAGAGCTACATGTGAACATACACATTTGGACCAATAAGAGGCTGCTTGGCCCCTCAAACCTGCTCTGCCTTTTAGTAAGATTGTGGCTGATCTACATCCCCATTAACCTTTCACCCCCCCTCATTTGTCAAGAATCCACCTCCCTCTGCCTTAATAAGGTTGAAGGGCTCTGCTCCCACCACCCTTTGAGGAAGAGAGTTACAAAGGCTCACCAGCTGACTGTGAGAAAATAATGGTCTCCTCTTGGTTTAGAATGGGCCACCCGTGATTTTTAAACAGAGACCCCTTGTTCTAAAGTGTCTTGCAAGAGGAAACAACTTTTTTCACATCCCCTCAGGACCTTCCGCGTTTTAATCAAGTTGCCTGTTAACTCTTCAAAACTCCAGAGGATACAAGTCCAGTCTATCCAACTTTTACTCATTGGGCACACCTCTCATTCCAGCTCCTGGTCCTGTTAAACTTCTCTGAACTGCTTCCAGGACAGTTACATACTTCTCCCAACAGGTAGATTGATGCTGTATGCAGTCCTCCAGGCGTGGTCTCACCCAACTGCATGACTAAAGCACAACCTCCATACTTTTCTATTCATTTCCCTCATCATAAACCATCACATCCTATTAGTTTTTCTGATTGCTTACTGTAGCTGCATACTAACCCTTTGCAATTCATGCATGAGGACACCCGGATCCCTCTGCATCTTGGATTTCCTGCATACTGTTACCATTTCGATAACATTTACATAACTTCTTTTGACTTCCTGCCAAATTGGACAGTTTTGCATTTTTACGTATTTGTACACCATTTGCCAGATCTCTGCCCGTTCAGCTCACTGATCCACCTCCCTTGGTAGCCCATTTATGTCCTTTTTGTTCCCAGTGAATTAATAGAAGCAGTAACACCGTGTCAAGTCTGGTTAAAGAGCCTGGAAACTTCCAAAACAAATTGCAATCTGTTTTGAATACAGAAACCTCCGACCCCACCCGGTCAGATTCCCAATCCTCATTCCTGCTTCAATTGTGAAGAATGGTCAGATCAGACAGGAAACATTAACTCTCTTTCTTGTAACAAGGAGAGCCAAGTGGATCTCTTAATAGTGAGTCCCTGGTTGGGCCTGTTAACCTGGTCCAATCAGGGAGCCCTGGCTGGCAGATAGACACAGCAGTGTCAGGGGTTCTGCTCACCCTGAGAGCTGGCTCTGAGGGAGCTGGATCAGTGTCAAGGACTCTCCATGTATAAATAGAGGGTGACTGGGTAATAGCATACCGGCCTCTGTGGATTTATCTCATTTCTCTCTTTCTCTCTTTCTCTGTCCACGTTTGGCGCCAGACCTGCCATATTTCTCCAGCACTCCCTGCATTTGTTTCAGAATTCCTGCATTTGCAGCACTCTATTTTGGTGTTTCCAGAAACCTTTGCAATGCTGCTGATAGTCAATTGTGTACAGAGCGAACTTGCAGTTAATAAAACAGCCTTCAATGTGCGGAAAGCGCTGCGATAGAGCGCAATAAAGTCTAGCAATCGGCAGTGTGTCTACCTCACCGGGCAAAGGTGGTATTTAAATGGGCATCTAACCCACCACCCTGTTCTTACTTGCTGTGTCTTACCCAGGTTAGGAGTGAGCGGGCTGAACAGCAATATCTGAACAGGGGGCTTCATGTGTGAGACAACTCCAGGCCCTTCAGACAGAGGGCCTGCATGGGAGCTCCACCTGAAAGCACTCTGAGTTCTGCCAAGCCTCCTGTGTGCCAACCCTGATGCCTCCATCAGCCTCACAAGTTGCTCGTTTTCTCCTGAGCCAGAGGAAGCAGGTTGATATTTGCTGTCTCGCCCAGCAAGTTGTTGTGCAGCACAAGGACAGTCACACTGACTCAGCACCTTGTCGCTGACTTATCGGTGCAGTTCCAACCCAGGGGCAGGTTCTCTGCAACCATGCCACACCGCCCAGCTGACAGGAATGATTAAGCAGATACCATACACACAGCAGAGATAGAGATTGTTCTTACCTACCCTCCCTACTCTGGAGAGCTGTTTGGGCACAGTGCGAAACTTTCAAGGGACAGTCGGCTTTTAAGAACACTTCCCACCGCCTGGACATCACTCAGTGAGCAGTTTCCCACCATTTCGTCGCAGCCTTGTCAGCACAACCGTGTCTTAGAAAGGCAACCAAGTGCAGCACAAGTCCCACAAGGGATGTACAGAAACCAGCCCCTGCAAAATTCCCCTCCAAAAACACACTGACCAGCACCCAAGCTGGGAAATGCATCGCTGTTCCTTCACTGTCACATCAGCAAGGCACCGAGAGAAGGAGAGAGCAAGGGACAGCACATGCACAAACAAAACGAGAGGGAGAGCCAGCAACAGAGAATGGCTGAGGTAAAGCGAGAGTGAGGGTGAAGGTAAGGGAGGGCAGGAGTGAGGGAGATGGAAAGAGAGGGCCAGGGTCACAGCCAGAGTGAGGCTGCACAATATGTTCCTCTGAGTGGCCCTGGAGACAAGGGCTTGTTCTGTAAGAGCCTGACTAACCCACCACACTGTAACACATCGCTGCGTTGGACTGGATAGTGCAGGGAGCGCCAAGAGAGAAGCACACTTGCCCACGACCCTCCTCAGTGTTTCTCCTCTCAATCCCTTGCAAAATTGTGAACATCTCGAGTGGACACTGCCTGCCCTTAACGACAGCGATGAAAGAAAATCTTCTCAGCTTTCAGAGAAGCTGGGGAGTCAAGTCGAAGAGGATTTATCACAGCTGATTGCCAAGAAAGCTCTGCAGGAAAAGACTGGCAGCTCCCTTGATTAATATCCCAGAGATTCGAGAGATCTGCACGGTCAATGCTGTGTCCATTAACCCAACAGAGGCAACACGGAGAAGGAACTGAATACCCCCACCCGACACCCGGCCTCCAAATGCCCCTGCAGTACATCCCCGACTTCTTTTCAAGAGGGTAGAGGGACAGTTTGTTGCAAACTGTGAGTTCTCAACAGTGTGGCAGCATGTGTCTGCCTACAGCCGCAGGGTACCTGGATAGCAGGGGGCAATGCAGTAAAGGGGGCAGTCAGGAGAAGTGCAGGGGCTCAGGAGGAGGCGGGTGGGGGCAGGGAGACGAGGGGACAGAGTGGGGTAAAGCACAGATTGAAAACATTGTTTAGACTATCCAGAAACCAGTTACACTGAAGCTTTGTGACAAAGATGCCCGGTGCCTGATGATGGAACAATATGGAACCATTTCCCTGCCAAAGTACACACACAGAGACATGCACACTCACTCACACATACACATACTCTCACACAGACACACACACTCACAGAAACACACACAGGCACACACACTCACTCACACACACACAGGCACACACACTCCCACACACTCGCTCTCACACACACACTTGCTCTCACACAGACACACACACTCACTGACACACACAGAAACACACACAGGCACACACACTCACTCACACTCGCTCTTACATACACACTTGCTCTCACACAGACACACAGAGAAACACACACAGGCACACACACTCACTCACACACACACACACTCGCTCACACACACACACTCGCTCTCACACACACACTTGCTCTCACACACACACATATACACACTCACTAGCACACACACACTCACTAACAGACACTGTCTCACACACACACTCATGTACAGAGACTCACTAACACAGACACTTTCTGTCTCACACACACACACAGATACTTACACACACACACACATACACTCAATAACACAGACACTCATGTACATTCACTAACATAGACACTCTCTGTCTCACACACACACACACACACACACAATCTCTCTCTCACACACTCTCCCACACACACATGCACACTCACTAACACACATTCACAAACACACATACACACTCACATTCACTGACACACACACACTCACTAACACACACTCACACACACACACATACACACACAATGTCCCTGTTAGGGTGAAGGGAAAAGGAGGCTTAGGGATCCCTGGCTGACGAGGGATATTGAGGCCCTGGTCAGGAAAAAGAAGGTATACATTGAGTTTAAGCTTTCGGGCTCAAGTGAATCCCTAGATGACGACAAGAAGTGGAGGAGCACACTTAAGGGGGAAATCAGAAGAGCAAAAAGAGGGCATGAGACAGATCTGGCAGATAATCTTTGCTAAAACTTTGGATAAGGTTAAAGACAATCCCAAAAAGTTCTATAGCTATATTAAGAGTAAAAGGGTGTCTAGGGATAGAATAGGTCCCCTTAAAGATCAGCATCGTCATCTATGTGTGGAGCCACAGGAGATGGAGATTTTTAATGAATATTTCTCCACATGTTTACTGAGGAGCTGGACCAACACACGAGGGAGAAAGGAACAGAAAGATCCAGAGAGATGGCTGACTGGCTGGAGATTTCTCTGGAACTGCCACAGCAGCAATGAGCAGTCGGGCTATAAGGCAACTTCCTTTGCTGTACACTGGATTACAAAGCTAGTTCTGATCTTCAGCTGTGATCTGTTTTGCTCAAGGTAATGCAGTGTAAGGTTCTGAGAGGCTAGATGTGTTATCTCCTTCTGGACTGTACATGGAAGTACAGACACATAGAGAAGGAGTAGGCCATTCAGCCCTTCAAGTCTGCAGTCATTCAATGTGGTCATGGCTGATCTGCAATTCCAGTGACAGCTTCCCACTTTCTCCCCATGCCCTTTAAAATCTTTTTAAAAATGTTTCTATTTCTTTCTTGACTGTATTCAGTGACCCGGCCTCCACAGCCTCCTGCAGCTGGGAATTCCACAGGCTCACCACCCTCTGAGTGAAGAAACGTTTCCTCATCTTAGCACGAAATGGTCATCCTCCCCGTATCCCCGAGACTGTGTTTCCCCCCGGTTCTAGACTCCCCACACCCAGGGGAACCACCCTCCCTGCATCAAGTCTGTCCAGCCTGTTTAGTGTTTGATATGTTTCAGGCAGATCTGCTCCTCTCCTTCCAAACTGTAGCGAATACAGGCCCAATTGAACCAACAAATACAGGTCCAGTCGAACCGATCCCTCCTCACAGGACAGTCCTGTCAGCCCCAGTATCAGCCCAGTGAACCTTCACCACACTCCCTCTATGGCAAGGTTATCCTGCCTCAGGAAAGGGAGATCAAAACTGTACATACTACTGCAGGTGTAGTCTAACCAAGGCCCTGTAAGACTGCAGTAAGACATCCCGACTTCTGAACCCCAACTTCTTGCAACGAGGGCCAATGCACCGTTTACCTTCCTAAAGCACTTGCACAACCTGTCTGTCTATTGTCATTGACTGGTGTGCAAGGACACCCAGATCCATTTGTACATCCACACTTCCCGATATGTCACCATTTAAATGACGCTCCTTCTTTCTGTCTGTCACACCCAAGTTCGCATCGAGCAGTGTTTACCACTGTATGCTCCGTATCTGACAGTCAACAGAGGAGCCACCCTCTTTCAGAGAAGCAAACAAACGCCACTCACTGTGACTGGTTTTATTACTGATGGAGGCTTTTTTTTCCTTTACAGTTCAGGTAAATATCCAACGTCAGGACACATTGCTGCATTGCTCCATCTCATACAAAGCAAACGGGATTGAGTAGGCTTACAAATAAGGTCGAGAGAAACGAATCTTAAATGAATGTTAGAAGCCTGTGCACTCCAATTTGAAAAGGTACTGGTATCTGTGCACCATGCGGGTCAGCAATGAGTTCAACAACAGCCCCCTTCCCCCAATCCCCACCTGTTCTCCACAACCACCCCCCCCTTCCAATCCCCTCCCTGGTTCCCTTCTGGCTGAGATATGACTTTGCCCTTTGAAGGACTCGAGGTACAAGGACCTAAAGACATTTTAGGCACCACTGCAGCAGCTCTCCTTGGCTATGGGTCTCTCCGTCTCTCTCTCTCTCTCTCAATCCTGGCATGAACCACAATGCACACCAGCTTTGCCCGTGTCTGCCACCCACAGCCTGACACAGAGAGAGAGAGAGAGACAGAGCGAGAGACAGAGAGAGAGGAGGACACAGCTTCAGACTGAAGCCAAAGTGTGAATTTGGTGTGTGTTTTTGTTTTGGTGAAGTGGCTCCAAGCAGCTGGGTGCAATGGAGCTAACGCCAGACAGCACAGGAAGATGGTTTTGTGCTCCTGCAGCACACTATCCTTACAGTGGAGACAGTAGCACCAATATTGCATTGACAACCATGCATAGGTATCAGTCCACGTTATTGACAGTACTTCACCGGGCATCCCTTGGTCTTCGGTCACTATTACTGAAGTGGTCATCTCTCCTGTGGTGTTACCAATTCGACAGGTGGTTATTCATTAATCCAGGGAAGTGGTCAAAGATCTCTTCGGACTCCGAGCTGAAAGAGCCACCTGGCAAAGGAATGCAAAGGAAAGGAGGAGGATTATTCACAGACCCAACGTGTCACTGAGGGGGAGCTGGAGGCTGCACTCTGCCTCTCCCCCCTCCATCCCATCGAGGGATGGAGAGGGAGAGGCAGGAACAGGAGGGCTTGAGGGGCAAGGGGCCAGTGAAGGACAGCAGCTGAGCACATCAAATCAAGTGAAGTGTCCAACAGCAATGAAAGGTGATGGATTCCCTTAACGGTGAATCAGCTACTGTGGGAAAAGGGGGAAGGGGAGGATGCCTGAGGTGAATGGTTCAGGGAGAAAGGGTGGAAATGACTCTGTGTAAATGTGTGTGTGTAGGTGTCTGTGTGTTGTGTGGGTGTAAGTG
>JAHRHZ010000003.1:4531485-4546951 GCA_024137785.1 Ginglymostoma cirratum
CTCTCTCTCTCTCTCTCTCACACACACACACATACAGACACACTCACACGTACATATTTCAGAGGAGGGATTTGACAGAAAAGATCATCTACTCTCCTCCTTCAGGAATTGGCCAACTGACCCGCTGTATCTTCTTCCCAAAGTCCCCAGCAAACAACTGCAAGTCCTTGCCTTGATATAGCACCTCACTGCGAGCATTAGCAGCAGGTTTGATCAGGAATCCTGTGCTGAAGTTTTAGTGAAGCCTACTTCTGGTGAGGCTCCTTGACAGAGCCAGGTTGGTCAGACGTTGCAGGAACCCAGTTGGCCCTCAGTAACAATGCTGGGTCTTCAATCCCTTCTCCAAACTAGTCCCATTCTTTTTTCACAGGCCCTGTGGAACGTCCCTTCCACACCAGCATCCCTTTGTAGAAATTCACACTGGACCTGCTCCCACTGGCCTTCCAGGTCCCAGACAATATCAACTCTGCTCGGAAACAACTAAATGTCTGTTCATTAACCCCGCGCTCCCAGTTTTTCCAACTGTCATCTACTTTTGACCTCGAATTCCTGACTGTCTGATTGTCTGCTCCATCTCTACACAACTTGTCGCTTCCTCTGACCACCTCTGTTCCAAGGCACACTCCTCTCCCACTGCCTGATATTAAAGTTATTAGGACTTTATAAGGAGGGCTCACTTTTCCTGTTCACAATGAATCCTTCAGTGTCCCACCACTGGGTTCCCAATTGGACTTACTCTTCAGTTTATATAGAGTTTGAGGGCCACAGAGTCATACAGCACAGAAACAAACCCTTCGCTCCAACTTGTCCAAACTCATCCAGTCCCATTTGGCGTACATCCCTTTCTGGTCCATTTACCTGCCCAAATGTCTTTTAAATGTTGTGACTGGATTGTTACAGTTGGTGGAATCGTGGAGCCTGCTTTCCAGTTGGGTTGTGACAGAGACGAGCTGCTCGGGAAAGACGAAGGCACTTACCTGGAGCACATACTCCCCTGGAGAGACATCCGTCACATCGATCCACTGACAATCGATGTCATGGCGATACGTATCCCAGCAGCCCGCTGTGATCCCTTGCTCACCAAAGTTGTCACACTGGTAGTTCTTCTGGTCCTCTGAAATGCACATATTCCCCGTGTTAAACCCCCAGAGGGGTGAGGCAGGAAGAAGACAAAAACCTGCATTTACAGAGCAACTGAGGCAACCTCAGGACCTCCTAAGGGACTTCCCAGTGAATGAAGTCAAGTAAGTAGCCACGTGTGATATTTCACCTCGGACCTGAAAGGTTACAAGGTGAAGCCACTCTCGAGCACGGGACACTGAAGTCTAGACAAACTCCCCAGCCTGAGGGACTGCTACATTGTCAGAGGTGTCACTTTTTTTTGGATAACATTTCAGCTGGAGGACACGTTGCTCTGGGGATCAATTTGCAGCTTTATTCCCAATGCTTGCCAATACTGATTTGTCAGGCACTATGACTGAGGCAGGGTGTGTCACGTTGCCGCATGCAGGATCTTGCTGTGCACACACACTGGCTGACATGTTTCCCTTGTAACGTCAGCTTCGAAATACTTCATTTGTCATGCTCCCACTGCCAGGAGAGTCCCTGGAAAATCCTGGGAAAGGATGGAGTACCATACGGAGAGGAGAGCTTACCTGAGTCACACTCGGTGTCCTCGAGACAGAAACTGGCCTTGTGTCCCTCAGCAACCCTTGTTCCGTTCAGCAGCAGCAGGTCATAGGTGGTGAACACCTCCATGCTGTGATAGTGCCTGCAAGGTGGGCAGAGGGTCAACAAAGGTCACTTGAGCAGCTCAGCCTCGACTGCACATCATCTCGCCAATTTCCCAGGTTAAAGGTGATCCCATTGAAGTCATCACGGTATTATGAGGCTAAGACAGAGGCGATAAAGATAAACTGTTTCCACAGGTTGGGAATTCTAGAACTAGAGGACATACGCTGAGAATTAGGGCCAGGAGAGATGTTAGGAAGCATTTCTACACAGAAAGGGTGGAAGAAGTTAAGAATTCTCTTCCACACATGGCTGTGGATGCTGTATCAGTTGTGAATTTTAAATCTTAGATACATTTTTGTTAGCCAAAGCTAATGAAGAGAAACGGGCCAAAGGAAGCTTAATGGAGTTAGGCCACAGAACAGCCAGGATCTTGTTGAATGGTGGAACAGACTCAAGGGGCTGAATGGCCTACTCCTGTTCCTACGTTCCCTGAAACCTGCAAATTCCCACTCCAATGGATTTGATCATCCCCTTGAGTGACTGGAGCAGGAATCGGGGACACGGCAACAGACAAAAAAAAAAGCTCTGCTGAAGTTACTGGAAAACTGATCTGCTCGTGGACAGTGATACTTAAGCTCTGTCTGTTCATACGATTAGTTGGAAACATGAGCTCTGCTTTGAACTATGCCTCTCTCTCTCTCTCGAGTACAGCCTGCATTGCCTTTGCTAGGCGCTGCTTAAGCCTAGCCTTTTACAAACAGGGTTGGCCAGGTCTGGGACAGTGGATCCCAAGCACTGACCTGCCTGATCATGCTTTGAGAAGCAAGCTAGCCCCCCAGCACAGACTGTGTAACCTTTGCACGTTATGGGCTTTTGTAGGCCCAAGCTGATTTGCTCCCTCTGGGTAGAGAAAACCAGCCGGTGTCAGACACAGAGGGAGCTGCTGCGGGCTGGCCCAGACCCCACCTCCTGATTGATGCTTCATCAGAGCTATTATGGCCAGCGCTAATTCTAGACTCAAGGCAGCAAGCAGAGCCAACAGGGTTTCACGTGAACCAACTAGAAACTTCCCACTGAGCAACCACAGGGAGACAGTTTTCACAAGATCCCAATGGAACAGGAAGTGTGGAGGGGAGGGATTTGATGCAGCTCCATTCAGCCACTGGTGTGTCCTCTCCTCACAGTGTGGGTTCTTGAATGGCTCCATCTCAGAGTGACTACACTCTGACCTTCTGGAACCATTTGCAGTACCATTTTCCCCTTCAAATCATTTGCACCATCCAGTAAGAACATGGGTGATATGTTTGTGTTGTTTTTTGGGGAATTCCACATTCCCAGCTCCCCCACCAATACCCTTTGTCTCCCCCACCTCACAAGAGTCGACGCAGCACTCCCTTCGAAATATTCCATGATGCTGCTTCCAATATCTTCTGAGGCAGGGACTTCCAAACCCAGCGGAGGCAAAATCTCCCTCATTTCTGTCTTGAAATGGCAAGCCCCGATTTTGAAAAAGTGTTGTCTAGTTCTGGATTCACCCATATGAGAAAACATCCTTTCCACATCCACCTTGTCAAGGCTGTCTTACACTTCCATGCCTTAATCAAGTGAACCCTGGTACTTTCGAAACTGCAGTGGGAACATGCCCAGTGTGTCCAACCTTTACTCATAGGAGGGGGTCCGTAGAGATTTTCAAAATCACAAGCCGGCTGGATAGTACAGATGGAGGGAAGCTGGTCCTTCTTGCAAAAGGAACACGAATGAGAGGGACATGGATTGAAGTGACATGCAAATGAAGCAAGGGTGATTGGCAAAACTCTTGTTTTCACTCAGTGAGTATGGAAATGTAGTGGAGCGAGGTTCCATGGAGGCATTCAATGGATGGTCATTTAGATAGAGATTGTGTGCAGGAGTATGGGAGGGTGAGAAGGCAGGAGGTTGGAATGAGATAAAAGAACGTACGCAGGTACAATGGGCTGAATGGCCTCATTCTGTGCCAGAACAATCCTGTGATTCTGTGACATGTAATGAGTTTCCCTGAAATCGAATTGCCTGTAACAGTGCAGTATTTACCCATCGCCATTTCTCCACACTATGGAGGGATTGAGAGAGAGTGACTGAGGCGTAGGGAGAAGCTTTCCTCTAAAGGGTGCTGTTCATTCGAAGTATTCGTTGAGTATCTCTCAAATTTGGGGAAACATCAAAGCGGAAGGAAGCACTCAACCCGATAAGGGAACATAAAACTTGAGATGGGATCAATTTTAACAAGTCTCAGGAGTATTTCAAATCTCTATTTAGTCTGATTCAGTGTGAACATAAGAACATAAGAACTAGGAGAAGGAGTAGGCTGTCCGGCCCTTCGAGCCTGCTCTGCCATTCAACAAGATCATGGTTGATCTTTTCGTGGACTCAGATCCACTTACCCACGCTCTCACCGTATCCCTTAATTCCTTTATTGTTCAAAAAAAATCTACCCTAGCTTTAAAAACATTTACTAAAGTAGCGTCAACTACTTCACTGGGCAAGGAATTCCATAGATTAACAACCCTCTGGGCGAAGAAATTCCTTCTCAATTCAGTCCTAAATCTGCTCCCTCTAATCTTGAGGCTACGCCCTCTTGTCCTAGCTTCACCTGCCAGTGGAAACATCCTCTCTACTTCTATCTTATCTATTCCCTTCATAATTTTATATGTTTCTATAAGATCCCCCCTCAATCTTCTGAATTCCAATGAATATAATCCCAATCTACTCAGTCTCTCCTCATAAGCCAACCCCCTCAACTCTGGAATCAACCTAGTGGACCTCCTCTGCACCCCCTCCAGTGCCAGTACATCCTTTCTCAAATAAGGAGACCAAAACTGCCCACAGTACTCCAGGTGTGGCCTCACCAGCCCCTCGTACAGCTGCAACATAACCTCTCTGCTTTTAAACTCAATCCCTTTAACAATGAAGGACAAAATTTCATTTGTCTTCCTAATTACTTGTTGTACCTGCAGACCAACCTTCTGTGATTCATGCACAAGAACACACAGGTCCCTCTGCACAGCAGCATGCTGCAACTTTTTACCATTCAAGTAATAATCCTTTTTACAATTACTCCTACCAAAATGTATGACTTCACATTTATTTACATTGTATTCCATCTGCCAGACCTTTGCCCACTCACTCAATGTATCTATGTTCCTCTGCAAAGTTTCACAGTCCTCTGCACACTTTGCTCTGCCACTCATCTTAGTGCCATCTGCAAACTTTGACACACTACACGTGATGCCCAACTCCAAATCATCTATATAAATTGTAAATAATTGCGGTCCCAACACCGATCCCTGAGGCACACCACTAATCACTGATTGCCAGCCAGAATAGCACTCATTTATCCCCACTCTTTGTTTCCTGTTAGTCAACCAATCCTCTATCCATGCTAATACTTTACCCCTAACGCCATGCATCCTTATCTTATGCAGCAGCCTCTTGTGCAGCACCTTGTCGAAGGCCTTTTGGAAATCTAGGTACACCACATCCACTGGGTCCCCATTGTCCCCATTGCTCGTAATGTCTTCGTAGAATTCCAAAAGATTTGTCAAGGATGACCTGCCCTTCATGAACCCATGCTGCGTCTGCCCAACGGGACAATTTCTATCGAGATGCCTTGCTATTTCTTCCTTGATAATAGACTCAAGCATTATCCCCACTACAGAGGTTAAGCTAACAGGTCTATAATTCCCCATCTTTTGTCTACCTCCATTTTTAAACAGTGGCGTCACATTTGCTGTTTTCCAATCTGCTGGGACTGCCCCAGAGTCCAGCGAATTTTGGAAAATTACTGCCAGTGCACCTGCTATTTCTCCCGCCATCTCTTTCAGTATCCTGGGATGCATTCCATCAGGGCCAGGAGACTTATCAATCCTTAGCTCCATTAGCTTGCCCAACACTACCTCTTCTGTAATAATGATTGTTTCCAGGTCCTCACCTACCTTCTCTTTGTCAATTACTGGCATGTTATTAGTGTCCTCCACTGCGAAGACAAAATACCTGTTCACTGCCTCAGCCATTTCATCACATCCCATAACTAAATTCCCCTTCTCATCCTCTAAAGGGCCAACTTTTACTTTAGCCACTCTTTTTCATTTTATATACTTATATAAACTTTTGCTATCTGTCTTTATATTCTGTGCTAGTTTTTTCTCATGTTCTATCTTACTTTTCTTTATAACTCTTTTTGTGGCTTTCTGTTGACCTTTAAAGTTTTCCCAATCTTCTAGTTTCATGCTGTTTTTGGCCACTTTGTATGCCTTCTCTTTCAATTTGACAGCCTTCCTAATTTCCTTAGACACCCATGGCAGATTACCCCTTTTCTTACAGTCCTTCCATTTCACTGGAATATACCTTTGCTGAGCACTTTGAAAAATTGCTTTGAAAATCCTTCACTGCTCGTCAACTGTCCCACCATAAAATCTTTGTTTCCAGTCAACTGTAGCCAAGTCCTCCCTCATTCTATTGTAGTCCCCCTTGTTCAAGCACAGGACCCTGGTATTGGATTTTATCTTCACACTCTCCATCTGTATTCTAAATTCAACCATACTGTGATCACTCCTTCCAAGAGGATCCCTGACTATGAGGTCATTAATTATTCCTGCCTCATTACACAGGACCAGATCTAGGATAGCTTGCTCCCTCGTCCTTTCCATTACATACTGTTCAAGAAAACTATCACGGATACACTCCTCGAACTCCTCCTCAAGTCTACCCTGACCGAGCTGGTTCGACCAATCTACGTGTAGATTAAAATCCCCCATGATAATTGCCGTACCATTTTTACAGGCATTAGTTACTTCTTTGTTTATTGTTGTGTGACAAGATCCATTCTCGACGTACGAAATCAGGGACAGTAAACTCGCCTTTTGAGTGTTTGGAGAGTCCAGGAGAAAGCCTAGCCATTTTCACACAGCAGCAGGAACATTGAGTTTGTCCTGGAACAAAGGGTGGTCTTTCAGGGAGGAAGTGAAATCCTGACTGGAGATCCATGGGGAAGTGAAGCAGGGGGCTCAGTGGCTGAGCTGGCAGCAAATTGAGACGCTGCAGAGAGTTTGGTCGTGTCTGGTCAGCAAACTGTGAGGGTGTGCGCAGGGGGAGGAGGAGAAGGAGGGTTCGATCAGGGCCAAGGAAGGTCTGAAGGAACAGAATAGGCTGAAACAGCCAAATGGTTTACTGTGATTAGATTGGGTTCTGACGTAAGATGTGAAATGCTAACTCAGTCACCCTTCACACACATTGCACTGAGGGCCTGAGAGGATTGGTGGAGCGGTGACATGGTGTAGAGCTGCGTTGTGAGAACCTGTTTGTAGGTCACTTTGTTTGGTGTGTGGTCTCAGTGTAAAAGGTGGTTGTAATTGACAAGATTACACGTGGAGATGTCAAATGACAAGGGGCCGGTTTTCTACTGTATGTGTGAATGGTGTGTGGGTAAAGTGTCTGGTTTTTACTGTTGGAGAGAGGTGATTGTTTCAAATCTGGCTAGTGGTTTTATTAAGATGGTGAAATATTTTCAGGTTTATGAGAACAACGATGAATTTTGAAGCTTTGAACTGAGCATAGTGCTATGCAGGCAAAACTTTCAAGTTCGGTCTGACAGTTAAAGCTTTGTATTTAATTTTCATGGTGGATTTCGATAAACAGTAGAGACTGAAAGATGTTGTGGCAAACGGAAAATGTTAACTATCAGCAAACAGAAGGCTTGGGTATGCTATTGTGACTGGCTCTTTGAGCAGGTGCTGTGGGTCGGTGACTGAGAGAGAGGAGGTTGTGAGTTCAAATCCCCTTTTCGCCAGGGTGCAGCAGGCCCCTATTTTCAGCCAAGCAAGGCAATGGAAATGTTAAGGATCAACTCAAAATATCCTGAACGTATGGAAGGCAGAATGGTTGAAAGGACGCATGCTTGCCCCCCAGTGATATGGTAGGGCTCAAGACTAGATGGAGCCAGGTAGGAAGAAAGTGGTTAGAGCAGAGGGGGCGTCCTAATATAGAGAGAAGTCAGGGGCCTAGCAGCAGCGTGAGGGAAGGCTAGTGTTGGGAGCAGTCTCCAGGAGGGATGGAGGACCCCTGCCTGTGAGTGGGAGTAAAACTGGTGGGCTACAGTGCAGGTAGAGGCCTGGGGAAGCATTCAGTAGGAGACAAGGCAAAAAAGCAACTGTTTAGCTCCGCCCAAAAAAATAAGCTCTGTACCTGTTCCCTTCTGCACTTCCTCCCTGCTCTCTCCTCTAGGGAGCCCTGTTTGCATCTTACTCCCATCTCCCTTCAAACAAGACTCACCACTCACCATCCTGGCCTCTCTAACCCATCACTTCTTACCTGGCTTTACCTAGTCTTGAACCTACTATAATCACTGGGAGGTGAGCATGCATCCTTTCAGCCACTCTGCCTTCCATACTTTCAGGATATTTCGAGTTGATCCTTAACATCTCAATTGCCTCACTGTTCTGAAAATAGGGGCCTGCTGCACCCTGGCTAAAAGAGGACTTGAACTCACAACCTCCTCTCTCCCAGCAGAGACCCAGAGCTCCTGCTCACTGAGCCACTCGCCATAGGAGACCCTAGCTGTCTGATCGCTGATAGTTGACATTTCCATTCTGCACAACACCTTTCAAACTCCACCCTTTGTCTCAATCCACCATGAACGTTAAACACAAGGCATGAAGTGTTGGGAGACTGAGCTAGAATATTTAGCACTTGTATTTCGGGTTCACTGTCTCAGTTGTACTGCAGCCTCAGGATGTCATACAAATTCCCTTAATGGAAAAGAGGCAGGAGCCCACTTGATGGCAGGGTAATATGGTTAAAGGTGCAGTAATCCAATAGTAGGCAGATTATTACCAGAATGGCAACAGATTGGAGACCTGGGTGTTTTTGGCTGAAAGGATCACACTCACTTCCCAGCAATATGAAGTTGGTCTTCATAGGGAGAACGCTCGAGTACAGGAGCAGTCTTGGTGCAATTGTACAGGGCCTTGGTGAGGCCAAACTTGGAATATTGTGTGTGAAGTTTTGGGCTCCTTATCCGAGGAAGGGTGTCCTTCCTGTAGAGGGAGTGCAGTGAATATTTACCAGACTGATCCCTGGATTGGTCTGATACATGAAGGCAGGCTGGATCGCTTCGGCCTATATTCTCATGGGTTCAGATGAATAAGGAGGGGCATCTTTAAAAATCAATCAGGATTCATCAGGGTCGATGCAGGAGGCCAGAACCAAGGGTCACAGGTTAGACATAAGGCCCTTTCGGACAGAGATGAAGAATGGTGTGTTCAAGCACAGGGTGGAGAGCCTGTGAAATTCGCTGCTGCCTCCTGGGGTTGAGTCTAAACATGGAATGTTTTCAAGAAGGAAACAGATAGAGGTGTTTGAGTGAAAGGGAACAAAAGGAATGAGGAGAAAGTAGGAACAGGGGACGGAGTTGAATGATCAGCCATGATTCACAATGAATGGCAGCACAGGTTTGAAGGGCCAAATGGCCTACTCTCACTCCTATTTCCTCTGAGTTTCCTAAACACATCATCACAATTGCAAAGTAAACTTACAACATGATAAAGGAGCAGAGTGATGCAGTAGAAGTGCACTGTGTCCTTAACTCAGAGGGTCCACAGATCAAAACCATTCTGTGATGCGCGTGTTCTCATTAAGCTCCCAAATGGGTATGTATTAGAGAACAAATAACATCAGGTTCTCTGTGGGATGAAGACAGCATCTATCCTATTGACCCCGACAGCCACGGTTCAAATCCCATCTACTTCATATCACTCTCAAGCAGTTTGGTTTTTAAAAAAGAACTATCCAGCGCTTGACTGAGTGTAAACATGGTCAGCTCTCGTCTTTCTGGAGGCAAGCGGAATACTGTGTGTCACGCAGCCACTTTGTTCGCACTGTTTCGGAGTTCCTCAAACTTTCTGCTTCAACACGGCTTTGGAAAATTCCATCAGCACCGAGAGGAGCTTTGTCAGGATTTACACAAAGTGAGGAGCAAAGGCCCAAGTTTTTCAAGGCAGACCAAGGAAGATTTACATTCTCAAATGCAGGGCATGAATGCTCCTCAGGAACAGAACATCCAACTATGAGAATAGATATCAGCACAAAATTCCAGGCTAGCATTTGGCATGCAGTGGCAAGAGAGTACTGCAGTGGCAGAGGTGCCATCTACTGTGGCAGAGAGAAGCACACGAGCCCATTATTGAGGAACGGCAACAGAAGTTATCCCTGATGTCTTCAGCCCTCCAAGAACCTCCCCGAGTGGATAAAATTGAGAGGTTCAGTTAATGATAGCACCAAGTCAGATCACATAAAATGCACTGAAACTATCGGAGATCTGGAGAGACAAAGAAAAGCAATCTTCAGAGAAAACAAAATCTGCTCCATAAATTCACTGCTATGCGACTGACATTTTTAAAAACATTCATGGGATGTGGGTGTCGCTGGCTGGGTCAGCACTTATTGCCCCATCCCTAGTTGGCCCTTAAGAAGCTGGTAGTGAGCTGCCTTCTTGAACCACTGCAGTTTGTATGCTGTAGGTGGGCCCACAGTGCAGTAAGGGAGGGAAGTCCCAGCAACAGTGAACCAAAGGTGATATATTTCCAAGTCAGGATGATGAGTGGCTTGCAGAGGAGCTTGCAGGGGGTGGTGTTCCCATGTATCTGCTGCCCTTGTCCTTCTAGATGAAAGTGGTCGTGGGTTTGGAAGGTGCTGTCTGAGGATCTTTGGTGAATTTCTGCAGTGCATCTTGTAGATAATACACACTGCTGCTGCTGAGTGTTGGTGAGAAAGGGAGTGGATATTTGCGGATGTAGTGCAAACCAAGCGGGGGGCTGCTTTGCCCTGGATGGTGTTGAGCTTCTTGAGTGTCGTTGGGGCTGTACACATCCAGACAAGTGGTGAGTATTCCATCACATTCCTGACTTGTGCCTTGTAGATGGTGGGACAGGCTTTGGGGAGTCAGGAGGTGAGTTACTCACCGCAGTATTCCCAGCCTCTGATCTGCTCTTGTAACCACTGTGTTTATGGGGTGAGTCCAGTTGAGTTTCCAGTCAACAGCGACCCCCCCCAGGATGTTAATAGTGGGGGTTTCAGGGATGGTAACACCATTGAATGTCAAGAACTGGTGGTTAGATTGTCTCTTATTGGAGACTGTCATAGCCTGGCATTTGCGAGGCACAAATTTTACTTGCCATTTGTCAGCCCAAGCTTGAATATTTGACATCCTGGTGCTTCAGTACCTGAGGAGTCACGAATGGTGCTGAACATTGTGCAATCACTGGTGACCATCCCCGTTTCTGCCTTAATCATGGAGGGAAGGTCACTGATGAAGCAGCTGAAGATGGCTGGGCCGAGGACACTACCCTGAGGAACTCCTGCAGAGATGTCCTGGAGCTGAGATGATTGACCTCCCACAACCACGACCATCTTCCTACGTGTCAGGTAAGACTCCAACCAGCGGAGTGTTTGCCCCCGATGCCCATTGATTCCAGTTTTGCTCGGGCTCTTTGATGCCACACTCGGTCGAATGCAGCCTTGGTATCAAGGGCTGTCACTCTCACTCACCTCTGGAACTCAGCTCTTTTGACCATCTTTGAACCAAGGCTGTAATGAGGTCCGGAGCTGAGTGGTCCTGGCGGAATCCAAACTGGGCGTCACTGAGCAGGTTATTGCTGAGCAGGTGCTGCTTGATGGCACTGTCGGTGACACCTTCCATCACTTTCCTGATGATCAACAGTAGACGGATGGGGTCATAATTGGCCGGGTCGGATTTGTCCTGCTTTTTATGTACAGGACATACTTAAGCAATTTTCCACATTGTCATGTACGTGCCAGTGATGTAACTATACTGGAACAGCTTGGCTAGGGGAGCAGCAAGTTCTGGAGCACAAGTCTTCAGTACTATTGCCGGAATGTCGTCAGGGCCCGTAGCCTTTACAACATCCAGTGTCTCCAACTGTTTACTGATATCACGTGGAGTGAATCGAATTGGCTGAAGATTGGTATCTGTAATGCTGGGGACCACTGGAAGAGGCCGAGACGGATCATCCACTTGGCACTTCTGGCTGAAGATTGCTGTGAAAGCTTCAGCCTTATCCTTTGCACTGACGTGCTGGGCTTTTCCATCATTGAGGATCAGGATATTTGTGCAGCCTCCTCCTGCAGTGAACTGTTTAATATCCCAAACCATTGATGACTCAACGTGGCAGGACTACAGAGCTTAGATCTGATCCTTTGGTTATGGGATCGCCTAGCTCTGTCTATCACTTGCTGCTTTTGCTGTTTGGCATGCAAGTCGTCCCTTTGAGTGGCTTCACCAGGTTGATATCTCATCTTCAGGTATGCCTGGTGCTCCTCCTGACATGCCCTCCTGCGCTCTTCATTGAACCAGGGTTGATCTCCTGGCTTGATGGTAATGGTTGAGTGGGGGGAATATGCTGGGCCATGACTGTGCTGGAGTGCAATCCTGCTGCTTCTGATGGCCCACAGCGCCTCATGGATGCTGAGTCTTGAGTTGCTAGATCTGTGCGAAGTCTGCCCCATTTGGCACGGTGATAGTGCCACACAACATGATGGAGGGTATTCTCAATGGGAAGGCGGGACTTCGTCTGCACCAAATGAGGAGGCTGGAGCCAAAGCAGGCCAATTGGCCCCTCGATCTTGCTCCACCATTCAACCTGATGATGACTGATCTGTTCGGTGTTCCCCATTCCACATTTCCCTAACCCCCACTGATCACCAATTCCCCTGCCTAAGAAGAATCTAAGCCGCTCTGCCTTACAATTATTGAGTAACCCCCAAACTCCACCATATCCTGTTGCATAGAATTCCAAATACACACAACCTGGAAGAGACAATAAATCCTCAAAGCTACGTCCTGAAATGGCAGACTTTAATTTTTAAACTACTTCAGGACTGACCCCGCACGGGGAAACATTCCTTTCCACATCCACCTTCTGATGACCATTCAGGACCTTCCACACTTCAACTGTCACCCCTCACATTTCTGACCTCCAGTGGAAACAAGCTCATTCTGTCCAAACTTATACCAGCGGACAAACCACTCATTCCCGGCACTTATTCAATAAAGCTCCCCTGAGCTATCTCCAATGCATTGACATCCTTCCTCAAATTGGCAAACCTAAATTGCACCTGGTATTTTACCTTGATCTCAGACTCAACAGCAGAGGAGTGGCAGATGGAGTTTAATTTGGATCAATGTGAGGTGCTGCATTTTTGGAAAAGCAAATCAGGGCAGGACTTATCTACTTACTGGTAAGGTCCTGGGGTGTGTTGCTGAACAAAGAGACCTCGGAGTGCACGTTCATAGTTCCTTCAAAGTGGAGTCGCAGGTAGATACGGTAGTGATGGCAGTATTTGGTACGCCTGCCTTTATTGGTCAGTGCATTGAGTATCGGAGTTGGGAGGTCATGTTGCAGCTGTACAGGACATTGGTTAGGCCACTTTTAGAGTACTGCGTTCAGTTCCGGTCTCCCTGTTATCCAACAGATGTTTAATTTGAGAGGGTTCAGAAAAGATTTACAAGGATGTTGCCAGAGTTGGAGGTTTTGAGCGATACGGGGAGGCCAAATAGGCTGGGGCTATTTTCCCTGGAGCGTCGGAGGTGGAGGGGTGACCTTATAGAGGTTTATAAAATCATGAGTCATCAATAGGGTGAATAGCCAAGGTCTTTTCCCTGAGGTCGGGGTGACTGAAACTAGACGGCACAGGTTTAAGGTGAGAGGGGAAAGATTTGAAAGGGATCTAAGGGTCATGCAAAGGGTGTTGTGTCTATGGAATGAGCTGCCAGAGGAAGTGGTGGAGGCTTGTACGATTACAACATTTAAAAGGCATCTGGATGGGTACATGAATAGGAAGGGTTGAGAGGGATATGAGCCAAATGCAAACAAGTGGGACTAGATTAATGTAGGATATCTGTTTGGCATGGATGAGTCAGCCAAAAGGGTGTATTTCCGTGCTGGACAGCTCTATGACCTTATGGCTATGTGGTGTCACCTGTTCCCTGGTCTAAGTGAAGCAATGACAGATTTCTGGGTCCTGTGATGAAGAAAAAGAATAAGAGCATTCAGGAGTGTCTTTGAGAGTGGAAAGCCCAGGATTGTGAAAGACGTGGACTGAGTCAGACACCGAACACTCTCGCACTCTTCATTTCACAGGCTGCAGTCGTGCACCTTGCAAACCGAGAGGGAGATTAGCTGCTCCCTGTTTGCAATGCTCTCCCCTGCAGGCAAGGCTAAACCTCCAATCTGTACAGGACACAGTGTGCAGGGCAGGCCATTTGGCCCAGCTGGTCTGGGTGCTGCCCTGACATTTTCTACAGCCGTCAGCACTGCGGACCTCCGCTGAGTATGCTGTGTCCCACCTCTCAGCGGTTCTGCATCCAGCTGCTGTTGCCCAGGGAGCAGCGGCCGGCCGTTCAGAACAACGAGGCTGCCCTGGGATCTTGCTGTGCCGTGGGTGCTCAGGGTGTCAAAGGAGGTGTGCTCCAGCGGTGTGCAAGAGAGCAGACACTGAGTTGTGTTCGCACTGAGCTGCGCTGGGCTTTGAGAGCTGCGTCCAGGACACAGACAGGTTGTTGTCAGTAGGAGATAACAAGGTGTGGAGCTGGATGAACACAGCAGGTCAAGCAGCATCATGGGAGCAGGAAAGCTGACGTTTTGGGTCTGGACCCTTCTTCAGAAAAGTCAGTAGAAAGCAGCTTTCATCTGTGCTATTGGTGCCTGTGCAGGGGAGCAACACCTAGTGGCAGGATCTGGTATTCAGTCTCACAGATACAACTCCAAGCCTCCACAGTGACAAGACCTCCCAGCAGTGGTGGAGAGTGGGGTGGAGGATTGGCTCCTGCATCTTCTAATTTCTTTTCTTCCACACCAACTTCCCCCAACAACCACCCCCAGCACCCCTCTCCACCAACCACTACCTGTGCATGTGATTAATTCCCTGGCACACTCTCAGACAGCCTCCTGCCAATTCCAACAGACTTCCCACTGAACTGTATCAATATCTGCACAGAGATCCCCTCTGTCCTGCATCCCCACAGATTCCTAAGGTGCGCAGAAATCCACACAATCCCTGCAGCGTGGAATGCAGGCCATTCGGCCCATTGAGTCCACGCCGACTCTCCAAAGAGCATCCCACCCATCCCCTACCCTATCCCTGTAACCCTGCATGGCTAAACCAAAAGCCTGCACATCCCTGATCTAACGTTCACGTCTTTGGACTGTGGGAGGAAACCAAAGCACCCGGAGGAAACCCAGCAGACATGGGGAGAATGTGCAAACTCCACACAGACAGTCGCCCTCGGCTGGAATCTGGCGCTGTGAGGCAGCAATGTTAACCTCTGAGCCACTGTGCCACCTTGAAGGGAGCAGAAGAAGCCTGTTTTTACTTGGAAAGGTGGGGCAGACACAGCTTCACAACTGATTCCCCATGCAGCAATCCCTCGCTTACTCTAATCCCTCCCCACCCCCTCACTCTACTGACAAATCTTGCACTCAGTGCACAGTTTGAACTTGAACCTGCTGTGCCACTGTTACGAAGCATCTGCTTTGGTGATCCAGTCCCAGAGTGAGATTCCACTGACCCCTAGGGGTGAGAGTGGTGGAGGCTATCCCGCGACCAGAGGTTGAACAAGGTTATGTCTATAACTGAGATAACAAGGTGTGGAGCTGGATGAACACAGCAGGCCAAGCAGCAT
>JAHRHZ010000003.1:4566145-4615953 GCA_024137785.1 Ginglymostoma cirratum
CTTTCCTGCTTCTCTGATGCTGCCTGGCCTGCTGTGTTCATCCAGCTCTCCACCTTGTTATCTCAGTATTTTGCTGTTTGATTATGCATTCAGTTGGATGAAGGTAGCAGATGCAGGGGAAATGCCACCACCATCAAGATCCCCTCCAAAACACACAACCTTCCTGACTTAAGTGCATTCCTAAAGTGTGGAAGCAGGCCATTCAGCCCATCAAGTTCACACCACCCCTCCAAACAGCGTCTCACCTAGACCCATCCTCCTCTAACCTCTCCTTGCATTTCTCATGGCTAATCCACCTAACCTGCACATCCCTGGATACTACCGGCAATTCAGCATGGCCAATCCACCTAGTCTGCACACCTTTAGACTGTGAGAGGAAACCCCCGCAGACATGGGGAGAACGTGCAAATTTCACACAGACAGTCACCCGAGGCTGGAATTGAACCCGGGTCCCTGGCGTTGCAAGGCAGCAGTGCTAACCAGTGAGCCAGCATACCACCCAACTTGCAACTGGACTGGTCATCCCCTCACGACTGCTAGGTCAAAATCAAAACCCACATCCTTGTCGCGCTGTGGCTGTGCCTCCACTATACAAACTGAAGGATTTCAAGGAAGCAGCTGACCTCATCACCTTCCCTTACGATCATTAGGGATGGGTAAAAATTGCTGGCTGTGTCAGTGACACTCATATCCCGTGATTAACTTAAAAGAGAACACGCAGCAGAGTGCACATGGACTACCACTAAAGACTAGACCTCCCCCATCACTGACAAACTGCCTTTTTGCTGCGTTATTACATAACTTGAAGGAATTGGCTACCCACAGTGTCCACATTGCAAGCAGGACATGTATGGATTAGCCAGATGCAACAGAGAAGCATGAATGCTGTCACGTAGCAACCTCTCAGAGCAGCACTAGCCCAAACACAAATCCAGGGTTTAAAAAGTAGCACATAAAACAGGCTGGAGATATGTAAGAGTACAACAGCTATCTTGGAGTCAACTTCAGAAATTGTGGACTTGAACAATGTCCAATTTTTCACTGAGCCAAACAGCGACTCTAAATTCTTTCTCTTAACCAGAAAATGAAAAATATATGGTGCTGAGCAAACAGAGTACAGATAGGAAAATGCCACAGTGTCAAAATACTAAATTATTGTACTTGAATATTCCAGCACGTGCTAAAAGGCACAGGAAATTTAGATTGGAGGCACCGTGGGCAGATTTAGCATCATTCAGCTTGGGGGCTTCAGTTTTGCTTTGCAAAGACTTCCTCCCTTCTCCTGTGCCTCATTCCCCTGGCCATTTGCCTGTCCTTGGAATTAAATCATGTGAATTTTATTGTTGCATTTTTCATGACCTCAAATTGGTCCCAAGTGCTTTACATCCTGTGGACTAACTTTCAAGCATCCTCACGGGGAGAATCAATTTACACACAGCAAGCTCACATGAACGTCAGAGGCCAGGTGACTTGCTCTGGTTGTCCATTGATGCAAGGGTCAGGCAGGAGCTTAATGGCACCACTGTGACACCTTGCACCAGACGTTCATGTCTTTGAATGACAACACTTACAAATTATAAACAGCAAGAGCTGGAGAAACTGAGCAGGTCTGCCAGCATTCATGTCCAGTATGATTCTTCTTCAGCAGAGACTCTCAGAACACTCTCAGCGCAGTAGTGAGGGAGCACTACACTGTTGGATGTTCTAACGATGAACCATGTCCCTATTGCCCCCCTGGGTGGATGTCCAGGACCTTCTGCCTCGAAATGTTTTCTCATTAACCCGTTCAAAGATGTGATTATACCGCTCTAGAAAGATGGGACTTGAATCTGGGCTTCAGAGGGAGGTACACTACCATGATGCTAACAGGGACTCTAACAAACTGTACCTGGTATCTCAGGTGGTCTCCCATTTAAGTACTAGCCAGACCTGAGTCTGCTTAGCCTCCAAGATCACACAAGATTGGACATTTTCAAACAAGCACAGTCGTTGGGCCTTTGGCGCTCATTCAAAGCAGAAAAGCCAATACCAATGACCTACTGCGTACAAACTGGCTGCAGTATTTCTGTCGTGGGGCATGACCGAAAGCTTGCAAAGACCTCTCTGTTTCCTGCACAGCATGCTACTGGTGGCTCCATGGATTTGCACCCGCGCAGGAATCATTTCCTTCACACTTCACCTGACAAACTTCATAATTCATACCGGGCAACCTCTCAGCTTTCTCCTTTCTCCAGAAGAGAGAGCAGCCCCACCTTGATCAGCGTTTCCCAGTACAGACTTTGTGATATCAGAACAGCTGTACAAATGTTGCAGAGTGAGTCGGAGACACGGATTCGGGATTTGAAGAGTTAAAGTAAGTGGGAGCGTTGGAGGTAAGATGCACCTCAGCTCCATTGGCATCAAGAGGCAGAATAGGTTCAAAGGGGCTGGATGGTCCCCAACTGTTTCAGCGATGGCCTGTTGGTCAGATTGTTACTGCCTTGACATGGGGAATTGGGCAGGTGCCTGCTGCAGCTCCTCATGCTGGAGGGTGGGGCTGTGAAAATCGAAACATTCAAACAGTGAAAAATACACCAGACTACCTTTGCCAGAGACATGTGCTTATGCACGCAAACCTTAGAATCCCTACTGTGCAGGAACACTGGCCTGCAGCACCCAACCCAGACTCAGCTCCCTCTCTATCCCTGTAACTATTCACTTACCACGGCCAAACCACCTAACCTGTACACCTTTGAACCAAGAGAGGAAACTGGAGCAGCCGGAAGAAACCCACGCAGACACGTGGAGAATGTCTGTGCGGAGTTTGCACAGACAGTCACCTGAGGCTGGAATCGAACCTGGGTCTCTGGTGTTGCGAGGCAGCTGTGCTAACCACTGAGTCACCGTGCCACTAAAGAGACTCAAAGGAAGCAGTCTGAAAATGCTAATCATTCAACACCTTGCAATTAAACAACACTTTTATCATGCCAGAGAGCTCACAAGTAACATTTGAGACAAAGTCACTTCAGGACATATTCAGGCAGCTAACTAAAGGCTTGAGTCTTACGCAGCAGGTTTTAGCAAGTTTCTTAAAGGAGAGGAGAGATGGTGAAAATGAGAGTGAGGCAGAGAGAGAGAAAATGAGAGTGAAAGTGAGAGATATATCGTGAGAGAGAATGTGTTAGAAAGTGAGGATGAGAGAGATAGTGTGTGTGTGTGAGAGAGAGAGAGAGAGACAGGCAGACACACAGAAAGAGAAGGGTTTCATTGAGAGAAATTCCAGAGTTTCGAGCCCAAACAGGTGAAGACACAGCCACTGGGGTAAGCTCAAGAGGTCAGAATGACAGGAATGTAGAGATCCCAGACTATTGAGAGACTGGAGAAGATTGCACAGCGAGTGGGAGCAGCGAGATGACAGAGGGATTTGATGATAGGGATGAGAATTTTAAAGATGTGGTGTCCCTACAGTTGGTGGGTGGGGGGGTTGGTGGTGGTGGTAGCGGTAGCGCAACATAGGTCAGTCAGCAAGCCACCGGATGATAGTTAAGTGGGAATAAAAACAGAAGTTGCTGGAAAAGCTCAGCAGATCTGGCAGCACCTGTGAAGGAAAAAAACAATGTTAACGTTTCGGGTCCGGTGACCCCTCCTCAGAACTGGTTAGTTGAGTGGGATTTGGTTCAAGGTAGGGCACAGGCAGAGGTGTTCTGGATTATCTCATATTTACAGAAGAGTACAGCCAAACAGGACAGCACTGGAATAGGCCAATCTTGAGGCGGTAAAGGCCAGGATGAGGGATTCAGCAGCAGATGAGTAAAGAGGTGGTTGTCGTTTCAAAAGTCTAACACAGCAGTTTACCTGATGGAGAAAACATTCACCGATGTCCTGAGAACTTGTGCAATTCCACAGAAGCTGAACAAGTCAATTTCTGTGCTGACAACTCTACAATGACGGAGACAAGAAGGATCTTATAAATACATTTATTGTCTCAACATTGTCAATCAGATCACTGATTTCGACACAACATCTCCATTTATTGCAGTTATAAATAAATATAATTTAAGAGTTTCTGATTGTCGAAATCAGCACAGCAGCTGTTGTATCCAATGCGTTACTACTGGGCTCACCTTCGACTCTCTTCCTCTCCTTCTCGTTGGTCCCTGCAGTCATTCAGACATAACCAGCTCAAAATGAGCAACGTTTTCTCTCTGAGCTGCCTAGCAATTCAGACAGAAAGTTGTGCTATTTCATTTCACTTAGCGAATGACTGCAGCTCTTCTGTTTAAGAGACTGTTTTGCTGAAACGCAAAGGGAGAGTTTCCTGGCTTTCCTCGGGCAGGGTCATGCAATTTTCAACCGGCAATCAAATCAGCTTTGTCTGTGTTATGCCAGTGCCCAAGAAAGACCGGCGAATATCTCTGGAAGGTATTTGTGACCAGACCCTTACCTCACCCAACACCCACCGTGTGCTTACTGCCCTTTCCTGGTTTGGTTTACAAAGACTGCACTTGACCCCATGGTGTACCCCTGCAACCGGTTGCCCAGCCCAATCCCTGCCCACTTCCCCTGCCCCACCCAGTGCCCAGGTCACCAGCTTTCAGGCAATGCCTGACATCTGAGGGAGTCCAGCTTCCCCCTTCCACCCGTGGTGCTGCATCCTCCGGTGGATCCGCCTCAGTCGCAGCAGGTAGAGAAGGATGGACAGGAGGACAACCAGGAAACAGCCAAAAAATAAGTAGTGGTTGTTGACGAAGGAGAAGCCCCTCCAGTGCGCGTGGTTCCCTTTGAAGTTGTCCAGCGGAATGTCCCTGTTGGCATGAAGGCAAATACTGTGAGAGAATGCCAGCCAATTCAACAACATTGAGCTGGTGACCAGACAGGGCTCCCAGTTTGCAGGCTCTTGTTTGGAACGTGTTGAGCAGCATGTCCTCAATTAAGTGGGGCCAGAGACCTGCTGCGTTGTCAATTTCAAAGCTGGTTCTGCCCCTGCACTGACAGAAAGGATTTGCTCTACTGCAACTTTTCCTATCTTAGGATATTCCCAAAGTGCTGCACAGCCAATGAGGTACCTCTGTAGGGCAGTCACTATGGCAACGCAGGAAACCTTTTGGTCCATTTAACCTGCACAACAAGGGCGCACAAACAGTGAGGCGGTCACACTCAGATAATGTTCCTGTGTCTTGAAGTGATGCTGCTCACGGAACAGGATCCTGGACAGTGAGAGAGAACTCCCCGCTCTTGTTCGGTTAATGCCACGACAACCCAATGGGGGAAGACAGGGCCTGTTTGGTTTCACGTCTCAGCTCAAAGATGATCCCTCACAGTCCTCAGCACTGGATGCATCAACTGGGACTTCACACTCAAACCCTGGAGACTGGGTCTTGAACGCACAGCCGTTTGACTCTGAGGTGCATGGTCTACCCACTGGGCCACGGCTGACTGTCAGCCAAACAGACCAGGAGAAAAACAATGCCTTCCCTCTAGGTCTGCCATTCGGGAAAAGGCTGTGGTGCAGCCGAGGAGCTGGAAAGGTGCAGGAGGGACTGGCTTTAAATCTTAATACCAGGGGTATTAAGTGCATGGAATCAACTCTCATCTTTTAACCTCCTTTGTGGAGGAGCAGTTAGGGTGAACAATGATACAGGAGGGTCAGTCTGCGGACAGAATGGAAGTGTGAGGGGGGTGACGTGCCTTCATATTATATCCATTGCTTTGATACAAACACAGCAATTACAGGGAGGATGTTGATGGGTGAATTGGCAATCAGTCTCACCTCAGGGGTAAGTACCGTGTCCTGTAGAGAATCGCCCCCAGCGTCCACTGTACCTCTTTGTCATAAACCAGCTGGGCTGTTTTCAAGTTAGTGTAGTTGACAGGGAAGGAAAACCCACTGTGCAGAACCTCATACATCCAGGCTGACTTAAAACACTGATACCTAGAGTAAAGAACAGCATTTTCACACAGGGGAAGAGGACAGAGCCGTCACCTTGGAACGGGAGCCAGGCTGCTGAGGATGAGATCAGGAAGCAAGACTTCATACAAAAGCAAGTGGAAACCTGCAACTCTGAATCCCTTCAATCGAGGGCCTCATGATGGTGAGAAACTCAAACTTTGAAGACTGAGAGTAGTCTATGTGAATTCAGAACAAGGGAAAAAAGGACAAATGGTGGAAAATGGAGCTGATGTTGTGATGAAGCTTCATGATGCATTAGTCATTAGAAACTTGGATAACGAAGGAGAAGTATGTGGGACTTCGGTTTTCAGCTCTGTGAAAGTCTGACCTGCTTTTTTTTTTAAAAAGCCAAGGATGACACGGTGGCTGAGTGGTCAGCACTGCTGCCTCACAGCACCAGGGACCCAGGTTCGATTCCATCCTCGGGCGACTGTCTGTGTGGAGTTTGCACATTCTCCCTGTGTCAGCGTGGGTATCCTCTGAGTGCTCCAGATTCAACCCACAGTCCAAAGATGTGCAGGGTTGATTGGCCATAGTAAATTGTCCTTAGTGTCCAGGAGTGTGCAGGATAGGTGGATTAGCCATGGGAAATGCAGGGTTACAGGGATAGGGTAGGGGTGTGCATCTGGTTGGGATGCACTTTGGAGGCTCAGTACAGACTTGATGGGCCAAATCACCTGCTTCTACACTGTAGGGATTCTATGATTCCAAATGTCATAAAGCCATTTGAGACAGTGAACTAAAGACAAAAGATTGTGAACGGCAGATAAGTGACACAAAAGTTACCCTCTGAAACAACCACTACTTCTCAATGACCTGAGTTTTGGTGGCTACAGAAAGTCAATGGCCAGGGGCTACAAGCAGGCTCAGTTCAGAAGCCAAGAACGTCACCGGTAGAAGGGCTGTGTAGTTTTTAGCAAGACAATTAGACAAGGCTGGAAAAGCCCTTAGCTTTTCTGAGGGTTCAGTGAGAGCTTGGTCAGTGTGTTAGCCGGAGTGTTTCAGGGACAGAGAGAGAGAATCACATCTGGTCAATACGCAGAAAGTCATTGAGAGGAAATGTTTGCAATCTCATCAGGTGAAGTGAAGATAGGAGTGATCCTTCACTGAGTTGAGACTCGGTCAAGAATCTTGCTGGGAAAAGGGTTGAATCTTTTTGATGTTCATGCTAAGATCTTTCCAATGTGATCAACTTGTGTTATATCATTAACAGTTACTGGACAGCCTTGACTAACTGGTAAGGTAACCAAGTTGCAAAAATAAAACTTATGGTCTATCAAGCTGGGTTTTACATGGAGATCTGCCTCATTGAGAATGATCATAGCTGGGATCATGACAAGGTCAAGAACAACCATGATTGAACTGACTGGTGGAGGAGACTGACAGCCCCAAGATCCATTCCACTGTTCTGAATGGGCATGAGACAAGTCTTGATCTGGAACTCATTCCTTATCTCTACTGATAAACAGACAGCGGCAGCAGGGGGATTGCTGGTAACTTGGTTGACTTATGTCCTTTAGGGAAGGAAATCTACTATCCTAACCTGGTCTGGCCTACATGGGACTCCAGACCCACAGCAATGAGGTTCACTCCAAACTGCCCTCTGTGCAATTATTGCTAGCCTAGCCAGCCACACCCTCATCCCATGAATGAATAAAGGGAAAAAACTGGCAAGTAAATTAGGCGCGCAAGAGTTAGGTAATCACCAACACAAACAAACGCCTCACACTAATATTCAATACCATTGCTATCTTTGAATTGCCCAATATCAACAACCATTGTAACCATACAACTTTCAACATTCCTTCCCTCCACAACCAGCTACAAATGGTGTGTTTCATCTACAAGAATCGCTCACCAAAGATCCTTTAACTAGCCATGATCTTGACCCTTCTTTCTCTCCATCAAGTTTTTCGTTAACCTCCACTCAGCAAAGCTTCAGCCTGTGCAAACCGTTTCTCTGTTTCAACCCTTCACACCTATAGCAAGTACATTCTTAGTCTTCTCTATTTTACACAGAACATTCTGAGTGATGCCACACTGTCCATACAGTGGCGAGGTTTGTGGATTTCAGGGAACTGTATCATTGCAATGGCAAAGTCTAGGACTTGATTGATAAAAATATTCACTTGTCAGCACAAAATTCACATCTGGGAGAAAGACAGGACTGCAGATGTATAGAGACACCATCACCTGTAAAGATCCCTCCAAGTCACTCACCATCACTACTTGGAATGATAGCACCATTTCTCGAGTGTTACTGGGTCAAAATCCTGCAACTGCACCACATGGTCTGCAGAGGCAGCTCACTGTCACCTTCTGAACAGTGACCGTCAACCAGTGTCAGACTTGGCAGAGACGTCTCGTGAATAATTTAACCAATGGAACTGGCACAGGAACGGTCAGACTGAAACTGATTCCTTTTGTCTGTGTACTTGGTACAGAGATTGTTGGACAGCAAGACGAAACTGAAACCCTGGATCAGCACTTCCTAACCCAGAGATGATCAAATCAATTAAACGTTGATCCTCTGGCTGAAGAATAATGTGAAGAACAGATTTGATGACCGATCATTCTGCCCTCCTGTCTCAATCTACCATGAGACAGCTTGCTCACCAGTCTCATCTCACTGCCTTTTGTATTTGCAAACTGCAGCTTTAATCTCATCTGAAAGAAGAGTTCTCACTTTGACCTGTATCAATGTGCTACAGTAAATAAGGATGCTGGGTTCCTATCAGAGTCGTTAAGGTACGTTCCTTGCACACCTCTTACCTGCAGTGCTCAAGCAACAGAGAGGTAATCAAGATACCGAAAACATGAGCTGAGAGGCTCTCAGACAGTTCCAGCAGTCTGACGACAGACTCCACTTTGATTCACATGGGGAATGGTTGATTGGGCAGTCAACAGTGAACTGGGAGGTACCTGCATCAATTGATCACTGTATCAACATGGTCTTCTGCACAAGGGAGATGGTCTGTGAGCACTCATGAAAAGCCACCCTGGATGAGTTTGTCATTCAGCCACTTCAGTATGATACCGGATATACACTTACTTGAGTCTGTGGAGGTCTGCATGCCTGGAGTATAAACCTTGCTCAAAACGTTCCTTCAGGACTGTCCACTTGGTTGCACAATAATCCTGCAGAATTAATTGAATCTTAAATAGTGCAGCACAGTACAGGCCATTCAGTCTATCTAGTCTCTGCAGGTCTTCTCAAGAGCAATCCACTTCGTCTCACTGTACTGTCCTTTATCAGTGTCACTGATTCTTTATCTCCATCAAGTTTGTAATCACCTCCTGTTCCCTCCACTTATAGAACCTTCAGGCACTGGCAACCGTTTCCCCGTCTAAACCCTTTACACCTACACCAAATGCCTCCTCGTTCTTCTCTATTTTACTGAAAACATCCTGAGCTTCTTGTGTTGTTTGCACATTTGCAAGGTTTGCGAATTTCAGTGAACTGTCACAACAATGGCAAAGTCTAGGCCTTGAATGACAAAAATTATTCACTTGCCAGCAGGAAGCTCACATCTGGGAGTGACACTGAACCCAACAGGCCGATGTACACAACCTCCCAAAATCAGGAGCCAGTCAGTTGAAGAACGTCTGGAACTCAACATAACTGTAGGGATATTATTTGCTGGCCTGTATTATCCCAACCGCTCCCGATTAGTTTAACTCAGAGCAAGGGCCCGAACCCTGGTCTACAAAGCTCAAATTATACACTCTTCACTGCGGATGGTGGTTAACGGCCTGATGCAGGTTTTGCTGAAACCCACCCACAAGATGGCCCGCTCCAGACAGACATGTGATAATTGGGGGAAGAGTTCACAAGGGGCCACAGATTTCGCTCTCTGTTTCAGAGGCACCGCTCCAAATCAAGCATCAATGAAGGCATGGAGACAACTCTCCACGAGCCACGACAGACAGTGTGGGGATCAAACCAGTCGCATTACCCTGCACCACACCCTGGCCGTCTGGCCAACGTCCCCAGCAATGTCTGACTGAGCTCTAAACCACACACGTCACATTTGTAAAATAAGATACAGCTCAGTACCTTAGCTGCCTTAGTGAATTTAGCAACATCATAGTCGCCACCCATGCGCAAGACATCTTCTGTGCAGTAATAGAATTCAGAAAACCCGTAAAATTCACTGTTCGGATAGTCCACCGGAGGCTGGTAGACCCCACTGAGCGATGTTGAAGTCTCATTGGTTTTGTTTAAGAAGGGACGAATGATTTGCCGACACCAATCAAAATCTCCCAGTCCTCGTAAATACAGAGTGCGTCCGCCTTGATGAATTTCATCCTTGATGTCAGCTGGCAAACAGGGGTCCAGGTATGGGACTTCCTCTGTTAGGCCAGTCTTCTGTCCCAGTAACCTGCAGGGGAGACAGGGCACATGACTTTCTGAACCCCCTTGCTCCTGCATCTTTTAACCTCAGATCTACCGAAGCTGCCAGCTCTTCCTGAAGGCTTGTTTCATGGATACCCACATGCCCAGTGATTAGTTTGCAATCCTCACCATTCATGCCAAATGGACTAGTGAGATAATGGCCCCTCTTTCTCTCTTCCCAGACTTTATTTCAGAAAGGAGAACAGCAAAGTCAGAGGCAAATGACAAGGTGGTCCCCTCCTGCCAGATGAATGAGTAAACAACTGCATGGCAGATGAAGTCTAATGTGGATAAATGTGAAATTATCCACTTTAACAGCAAGATGGATTATTATCTGAATGGCAGTGGATTGGGAAAGGGGAGTTGCAAGGAGATATGGTGTTCCTTGTATACCAGTCGCTACAAGTAAGCATGCAGCAGACAGTGAAGAAAGAAAATGGTACAATGAAAAAAAGCTGGCTAAACTGAGCAGCTCTGGCAGCATTTTTAGGAAGAAAGCAGAGTTAATGTTTCGGTGCTCTTCATCAAATGGTATACTGGCTTTCACAGGGAAAGGATTCGAGTCTTAGTACAGTTGTCCAGGGCATTGGTGAGGCCACAGTTGGAGGACTGCGTGCAGTTTTGGTCTCCTTCCCTGGGAAAGGACATTCTGCTATGGGGGGACTGCAACAAAGATTTACCAGATTGATTCCTGGAATGGCAGGACTGACTTATGAAGACAGACTGGATCGGTTTGGAAAAGATTCACTGGAGTTTGGATGAGAACCTATAAAATTCTCACAGCACTAGACTGATAAGCACAGGAAGGATGTTCCTGATGTGTGGGGAGTCCAGAAACAGGAATCACAATCTAAGAATACAGGGTCGGTCATTCAGGACTGAGATAAGGAGAAATGTCTTCACTCACACAGTGGTGAGCCTTGGGAATTCTCTACCACAGAAAGTGATTGTGGCTCAAACATTGAATATTTTCAAGGAGGTGTTTGATATTATTCTTATGGCTAAAGGGATCAAGAGGTATTGGGAGGAAGTGGGAACAAGGTATGGAGCTGGTTGATCAACCATGATCATATTTAATGGCAGAGCAGGTTCAAAAGGCTGAATGATCAACTCCAGCTCCTGTCTACCACGTCCATAAGCAATGCCATGAATACTAGAGCTCCGGCCTCACAATCCAAACTCAAGACCTAACGCAAAGATTCCATCTCAGGAGTCGGCACCACAAATTCGCGAACAAACAGGCACAGGAGTGGCAGCACAAAAACAGGCTATTTGCCCCAACAGGTCGATACCCTGATCATAAGAAAGATTCGATACAAATCCAAATTTGTTCTCTCTTTACAGGATGAGATAGGGTCAGATGGGAGGAGGCTTGGTGGGAGAATCGAGCACAGATCTGTTGAGGTGAGTTGCCTATTTCTGTGCTGGGAAATGGTCGGCGATTCTCAGTCGTTTGAAATAAAAGTCAAATCTTGCCCCTGTGTGTAACCCCCAGTGAACAGCCCAAGTACCTGTTGGTCAGTGTGATCTTGTGGATGATGTGTTCCTCATAGCGCTTTCTGGCAGCATTCCCACCAAAACCCAGGAAGGTGGTGACATAGACACGATAGACGTGCTCCGTGTGATGGGCATCACAGCCCAGATTGAACTCTGCCAGCAGGTTCTTGGCCACCTCTTCCTGTACAAAAGCAACCGAGGCAGTTGATAAAGCTTCCAATGTAAGCTGTCCATTTTGCGCTGTGTTCAGCACAGGTATAGCACAAACGTAACATTCAAGCAGCAAACAATAGGTGACAGATTTTTAGGGAGGAATTCAGCCAAGCAGCCCTTTCCAAAAGCAGAAGGAATTGTGCAACAAATGAAATGTTCAAGCTGGAGTTAAAACAGATGCCAATTTGATTCAATGGGTGAAAAACGAGACAAATTTCACTTGAGCGAGATCTTGTAACAACAGAATAACTTTTTCTTCCTGCAGCCTCTGACGCAAATGTCCTGCATGTGTAACCTGCTGGGAGTGCGTATCAATACTGGTGTGATGGGCGCTACAGTTTACTGCTGTCAGCAACAACGTTAAAGATTAAGAAAGAAACAAAGACTCAAAGGAGGAGGAAATAGGGCGCCAAATCTGGGGTCTGGTATGGAAAAAGATTGAAAGATTGGACCAAGTGGGAGACAATGAAAGTAGAATTTTACATCCAAGAAGGATGTGCCAGCAGCAGGAGCGAGATGGAACAGTTTTAACTTGCTGCTTCTGCACTCAGAATGGTTGCACGAACAAACATCTTGTCATTAAAAGGCACTTGCATTGCTGATCATGAACCGTAACGTTCTGAGACGGGCTTACAGGGCAACTAATGCACAGACCAAGCAAGTCATCAAAGCTGGCAGGAAGGTTCAGGATGAGATTCCATTATATAAGGAAAAGGGATTAATTAATGAGCTTAATTATAGAGTCATAAAGCACAGGAACAAGCCCTTTAGTCCAAACAGTCCATGCCGACCATAATCCCCCAAACTAAACTAGTCCCAACTGCCTGCTCCTGGCCCACATCCTCCCAAACTTTTCTTATTCATATACTGATCTAAACGTCATTTAAACGTCATAACTGTACCCGCATCCATACTGACCTTATCTATACTCATCGTGATTTTATAAACCTCAATAAAGTCAGCCCTCAACTTCCTATGTTCCAGTGAAAAAAGTCCCAGCCTATCCATTCTCTCCTTACAACTCAAAACCTCCATTCCTGGCATTCTGCTAAATGTCTTCTGAACTCTCTCCAGCTTAATAATATTGTCCTGTAACAGGGCGACCAGAACAGGACGCAATACTCAATAAGAGGCCTCACCGACACCCTGTACAACCTCAACATAACACCCCTACTCCTATACTCAAAGGTCTGAGCAATGAAGGTAAGCATGTTAAATGCCTTCTTAACCACCCTGTCGATACATGATGCAAACTTCAAAGAATTCCCAAGGTTTGCAGCTCATGGTGCTATGTTTTTGTCCCCTTATGCAGCCAGTTTTGGCATTAAGTGTGGGCGCTTTGAACTCACTGAGTTTTCGAAGGAGATTTCACACATCAGGTCCACAGCATTTTGGGCAGTGGGCTTTGCCTGGTTTCAAAACAGAGCTTCCAAAACAGATTTGCTTGTTTGCACGTTTGCTTCTAAGAAAGCCACCAGCCTCTCTTATTCATCAATGAACTATTTTTCCTTCCAGTTGTGAATTTGCTGAGAGTAACCAGGTCTCAAGGGTCAGCTAATGAGGGCAGATGGCACAAACTGGACTCACATTTCTCATAATATACATGATCTTAGTCTACCCTATCAACTCCTTTTGGATCAATAACAGAATCTGTTTCAACGAATGGATGGGTTACAATTGGGAAAAAGGGATCTAACATTCGTAGCAGGGTCAAACAATTTAGAAGAGGAGACGTTAAGTAACATTCCTGATGCTAAGCTTGGAACTCTACTTCAGAAAGAGCAGATGCCAGCTCAATGAATCAGCTTCCTCCCTCGTGTATTGCTCATGCAATCATTCTCCCTGAGTGAGCTGAGACAAGGAATGTTTCAGGATCATCAGCTATGCGAGGGATGACTGCATCACTGGTGAACATAGCTTTTACATGCACATTTTCAACACAAGTGCTGGCTCATGCCTCACTCTGGCTCCCTGACCTAAGCCCACTGCACTGCCCCACTTTAAGCAGCAGAATGGGAACTCAAAGTCTCTCATTCACACCCAGTGTGCCGATGCACTCTAAGCTTGGATGGCTTCACGGGGCGCTGCAATGTTCAACTTTGGCTCTCTCTGTGGCTTCATGCTTGATAACCCCTCGTATTCGGCCTCTGTCTTCCAACCTCCCTCCCCTGCTAAAGACACACATACACATATTCACATGTGTGTACACATACACAGACACACATGCTCCTGTTAATTTTTCAGTTCCACTCTTTTCCTGTTTCCTCTGAGCTGCAGCCAGCTCCCTCCCTGGCAGTTCATTGTGGAATCAGACGGAAAGGACTTATCACCAGAAATTCATTCATCATTTATATTTTCTCAAAGAAGGCTTTCTGCTGCTTAGTGCATTGAAAACAAATGAGTTACCACAAGGGGACATTGCAACAGACACGTAAGTTAAATAATGGACAGCAAAGCAGACTCAGTTGAAGAATGAGAAATCAGGCAACAAGGACTGATTACATGTCAGTTTCCAGACAGCAGGAAATTCTGGCATGAAATCAGCGGCTCAGGAACATTCATGCGAGGGACCCAACTACCAGGCTAAATGTTAGAGAATATGGATTATTAAGGAGAAAGCACAAACTCAAAGGCAAACCAAAAAAAAAGAGGAAGGACAGATAATAACCTGCTGTGAAGAGGCAAAGCTTACAGTTTTGGGGACTTCATAGGCTATCTGAGTAGAAACCCCTCCCATATCCAGGACACCAGTTGTCCTCTTCCGGACAACAGCTGCCTGTGCCTCCGTGCCAGGAACCTTGACTTCCACAACCGAATCCTCACCTGTGTGAATTCATCAAAGGAAAACCGGTTAGTTTTGCTGTTTAAGCCTTGCTACAATTTTTGCATCCACTGCCCGATTGAAGAGTCAAAGGCTGGATTATAGCCAGATCTCCAGTTGCGAAGGATCTTCTGCTAATTTCAAGTGCAGGTTTCTTGCAGCCAGCACAGTGACACCGAGACAAGAGGAGCACAGTGCACTGCCTCTCTTGGCTCAACCACAAGGTGGTGAATTCATGTCCTGCTGCACAGACTCGAGTCCAGGATCGTGGCTGACACTCCGAGCACAGTACTAAAGGGGGTGCTGCACTGTCAGAGGAGCCATCTATCAACAAGATCTTAAACAGAGATCATGTCAATTCTCTCAGGCTGAAGTAAAAGACCCTGCGGCATCATTTCAAAGAGGAACAAGGGAGAAACTCCCTTTGCCCTGGCCATTATTTATCCTGCAAACAAGATGCAAAAAATGCAACATGCTGGTGCTGGATGTATAAATTGACACATACACCGATGTGTCAAACCTGCTCAGCAATGGGTCCAGCCCTATTCTGTGATAACTTCATCCACACTGGAGGATAAGTCACTGTTTTCTATCGTTCAAAAGGTCAGCGAAAGATTAAATTATTAATTATGACATTATAGCCACAAGAGTCATGCTTCACATTCATGTGAAACAACCACAGTTATTAAGGTGCTAAACATACCAGGTGGAACCTGCTCTTTTACAATGCACAGATACAAAGTTTTACCGTCACTGATGTGGTCAAATCGTCCCAGGACAAAGTTAATTCCAATCCAAGCATAAACTCCTGAAATCATTGAAATAAAAGAAATCTAGGATTACTATTTCAGGTTCACAACATATTTAACTGCAATTATGAAAGAAAAAAAATTTAATTCTGCAAACAGTTAGCATCAGTTATTTTGGGATTGTGTCTTTTGTGAAATCGGTATGGAGCCAGTGCTGTTCACAGCAGGATAGAGGTGACTAAAGGAGTTAAGAATGTATGTTTGAAAAATAACATGTGGAAAATAAAATAAGTTGCCTCTGTAGGACAAGAGCTAAAGGCAGAAGATCATCCCGCCCCTTGAGCCTGCTCTGCCATTTAATACGATCGCAGGCTCGACTCCACCTTACTTCCTGCTCCCCACAACCCTTTCACCCATTATTAATAAAAATCCGTCCATGCCCTCCTGAAATCTATTCAGTGAACATTCTTTGCTGGGCTTTCACGTGTATTTAAAGTTATGTCGGTCACTTTGAGCATTAACTGTTATGTGTCAAAAACTTTGGAATATCATTTTTCCAAACTTCAGAATGGAGCTTATGACTCTATGACTACATCACGGTATAATGAGCAGGCAGTTCTGCACATTGTGTTTTTAAAACTCCTTTTGCCTCTTTTGTGCAACCAATCCAAGTATTCTGTATTCTTCCATGGGACGTGTGTGCCACTTTCAAGGATAGCATTTATTTCCCATTCCTAACTGCCCTTGAACTGACTCGCACACAAGGCTATTTCAGAGGGCAGTTAAGAGTCAACCACATTGCTGTGGCTCTCAAGTCACATGCAGACCTGATCAGAAAAATGGTGGCAAATTCCCTTCCCAAAAAAGGTCATGAGTCAATCAGTTGGGCTTTTATAACAAGCAACAGTGGCCAACATTCAAATTTCACCACCTACTGCGGTGGGATTCAAACACGTATCCCACAATTTTAGCCCAGGGCATTGGGATTACCAGTGCACTGGCTACTCAGCACTGACCATTACACTTATACCTGCCCAACGCGCGCACTGCCAAATGATTACTCCCTGTGTTATGGATCAGGCCAAACACCCTCAAAATACAGAAGAAGACAGCTTAAAATAAGAAAAAGTTGGGGTCTGGGCTAAGTGTAAGGCATTGTGTTCCAAATGCAATTCGATTGGTCAAACTATGCAACCTTAAGCAAAACACACTTTAGTCTTACACTACAGTTAAAATACAGACAAAATAAAAAGAAAAGAATTGGCTTCACTGTAATTCTACCAAACTAAATAACAGATATATTAATTGTTCCAATATACTAACATTTCACAAACATACCTTTGGCAAAGGTAAATTCAGTAAAATAGAGTGTCTCACATGCAATTCTAGCATCAGGAACAGAACCCCCAGCTCTTAGCTGGAACAGAAAGAGGAATAACAGCTTCTACATCCAGCTTCAAGACCCCAGCAACTGCAGAAAGCTAAAACTAAACATCATGGTTCTGTGGAGCTTGTCACCATCTATTCAGGTTGCTTCTGTTGCTCCAACTTAAAAAATACCCATGACTTCACAAGCTTTGGCTTTGAACAGCCTGTTTAGCACCTCTGTCTCAACCTTTCTTCATGAAAAAAAAGGACAAAATACACCTCTTAAAGCCATCGTATTGTCACACAGGTATATCAAGCAATCTTCATCAAAGCAAAACATTTGTCTGAAATAAAAATGACACTCTAAAATAGTGTTTGTGTTAGGAATGGCAGATTTCACATTTGGTGATGGGCGAATTAGTTTGAACAGAAAGTTAAGATAACAAAAAGCTTGTCAAAACAGGCTCAATTTCCAATTGTCCCAGAGCAGAAGCTCCAATCCAAGACCTCCATCTGGCCTAACCCCAGAAATCAAGTCTCAGACCGTGTGGGTGTGCGAGTTATAAACATTTGAGATAACAAGGTGTAGAGCTGGATGAACACAGCAGGCCAAGCAGCATCATAGGAGCAGGAAAGCTTGACGTTTCAGGTCTAGACCCTCAACTTGTCTTGGCGCAGAGGCACAATGCTGAAAGAGGCACTGGAGCCTCAAGTTATTTTATCCCTTCACATTCTGTGCCAGACAGATTCTGACAACACAGTGGCAACAATGACCTGGTCCTATGTTAAATACTAGAATGATGATGGACTGAGTAATTCTCCAATACCTGGAGAGCACAATGCTTTAAAATCTGTGATAACACAGTGTGGAGCTGGATGAACAACTGTGAGTGACTACATGTAGACGTTACTGAGCTACCCTCCACTCAGGGAATTTTACAAGTGGAGCAATCCCAGTTCTACCAGAAGACTTTGCTGTAGTTTTGGTCAAAAAGTCTGTTTGCTGTCATTTGTCCAACTTGATTTAAACAGGCTGTACTTGCTGAGTAAATGGACTATCTGCTCTGAGCATTGTCTAACATACTACCTGACACCCACATGTCAATACACATCCAGCGAGAACAATACACAGGACTAAACAATATGGAACAGGGCTGAATGCCGTTGCTGCAGACTCCCCTGTAAATATTTAACCAAATGTTCAGCCCATTTGCTCACCAGCTCAACAATTCACTTCAAATCTTAAACTGCTCAAGAAATCTCCCCTACAAGTACTATCATTGCAGAATACATACCTTCTTGCTTGCCTGAAATGACTTCTGCGTGCGAGTCAGCGAAGAGAAAATCGAAGTTCAGTGGAATATCTGTACGGAGATCTTCAAGAATGGCATTTTGCTGGCTAAAAGAGCAAAGTTAACTTGCCGTCAACACTCTTAAAGATGTTATTCAGCCTGTGTGCAGAAAACAATCAGAATATGCTCCCTTCTCCCCCTTCTTGACCTGACTCAGGTGAGAGAATGTTTCGATGGGCCTCTGTTGAATGTGTGTCTGTGATTAACTTGTACATGGCAATGGTCTCCTGACAGTCTCTTTGACTGTAATGGCACAACAAGTGAGCCTAGTTTGCTGCCTAACAGATTTCTAAAGGGGAAAATGTCCAACAGGCACTGTTAGATCATAACCGAAAGTGGGTTTTTTCCCCCACCAACCAACAGGGATAATGAAGACCCAGCATACTGTCTCCAACATTGCCCAGACTGAGATCAACCAACTCAGTGCACACCCGACACTGTGGAAAACTGTCCATGTATGGTCCGTCAACAAAAGACTGGACAAGTTTCTCCCAGCGAGTTACTGCCCCATCGGTCTGGTCTCTATTACAAGCAAGTGCTGGAAGGGATCATTGACGGTGATGTCAAGAGGCACTTGCAAAGCAATGACCTGCACACTGATGCAAGTCTTTTCTATACAAGGGCCACCCAGCTCGTGACCTCATTACAGCCTTGGTTCAAGCATGGACAAAAGAGCCGAACTCCACAGGTGAGGTGAGTGTGACTGCTCGAGGGCAATGCAGTGTTTGACTGTGGCATTCAGGTACCTGAGCAAAACTGGAGTCAACGAGTATCGGAAACAAACTCTCTACTGGTTGGAATTACAACGAGCTCAAAGGAAAATGGTCTTGGCTGCTGGAGTTCAATCACCTCAGTTCCAAGGCATCCCTGCAGGACTTCTTCAGGGGGGTACCCTTGGCCCAAACACCTTCAGCAACTTCATTTACAACAACTCAGATACTGAAGCAGTGTATATCTAAACACAGCAAGGCCTGGATAATATCCTGGCATGGGACACATAAGTGGTCTGTAACATTTGCATCACGCAAGTGCCAGGCAATATCCATGTCCAACAAGGGAGAATCCAAACATCTTCCCTTGACGTTCAATGGCATTACCATCACTGAATCCCTCGTGATCAACATGCTGGGGAGGTACCATTGATAAGGAACTGAATTGGACCAGCCATATGAATACAGTGGCTGCAAGACCAGGTCAGAGGGTCGGCACACTACAACAAGTAATTCACCTCCTGTCTGTCCAATACCTGTCTACCATTTACAAGGCACAAGTCAGGAGTGTGATGATTATTTTCCATTTACCTGGATGGGTGCAGTCCAACAACACTCAAGAAGGTTACTCAATATAGGATTTAAGGTCAAGGACAGGAAGAATTTTTTCACCCAGGCAGTGTCCTGGAACTCACTGCCACTGGAATGGTAGGGTGGTACAACTGGGAACCATCGCTATTTAACCACTACTTTTTAAATAATCATTTGAAGGACCATAGTATGGAAGGCTGGGGGTCAAGTGCTGGATGAAAGGACCAGCGTAGATTGGTGCTCGATGGCTGACATGGACATAAAGAGCTGTACAGCCTTTTTGAGCTGTATAAACTCCATATCTCTTCAACACATTCGCCCACACGATTAGCACCCCATCACCACCTTAAGCATTCCTCCCTCGATCGCTGACACATGGCAGCACCAGTATGTGCCATCAACAAGATACAAACCACCAAGCTTGCTCAGACTGCACCTTCTAAACTCATAGGCTCTCCCATCTAGAAGGTCAAGGGCAGCAGATACCTGGGAAACACCATCGCCTGCAAGTTCCTCCCAACCCACACATCACCCTGACTTGGAAGAATATTGCTGTTCCTTCAGTTTCGCTCAGTCAAAATCCTGGCATTCCCTCCCATCAGCACTGTGTCCATAATCAGACAATGTTTGAAATGGTTAAAGAAGGCCGCTCACATCCATCTCCTCAAAAGCAATGAGGAATGGGTAATAAATGCTGTCCCAGCCAGTGACATTTACTTTCCATGAACAAAGCAAAACCTTAATTCTGCTCTATCTGCTACACATCCTGCTCGAGTATCAAACAAGTGAAGCAAAAGGAATGGGCCAAAATCCCTGGGTATGGGGGAGGCCAAGAGGTTCTTAGTGGGTGAGAGACCGAGTATCATTTTATGAACTGAAGTATAACCATTACTTTTCAGGCAAAATCCTCATCCCAGCCGTGCACAGGATATATAGTGGAGTCTCTTGGTGCTTCGAGTGAGGAATGTGATCTGCAGCAAAATTCAGAAGAGGTGCCAGGTAATCACTAGATTTCTCCGGTGTGGCTGCCAGCTCTGAAATTCCTGTGGAAAGGAACACAAAAAGAACAAATGAAGCAAAACTATTTCTTCCAAAGAAATAAACTGAGCACAGCATGAGTGTTGTCGTGAGACCACTCATCGTAAGTGCTGCTCTAACTCTCGCTCCCTTAACTCCAGTTCAACGGCTGTCACATTACCAATTTGCCATAGTGGACCTGGACTGTTGTGAAAAGATGTGACCGCATCCAGGCCCACTTGAGAGTACATTATCCATGTGGAAGGATGAATCACTGCTGTTGCATCAGAATACAATTTTCAACAGGCTGAGATCTTGCAACCAGGAGAAATGATCTAATACCAAGTGGTCAGAAATATGATTTTAACACTTCCACGTACTGTGCTGTATCCACCCATGACGATTCAATGCTCAGGAAAACATGAGTGCAGCGGTTTGCAAAACTGCAAAACCACCCAAATTTCAAGGGGAAAAAAATCAGAATTAACGTTTTGGTCCAGCCACCTTTCCTCAGAACCGATGGTAGCAAGGAAAAAAAAGTTTTTTTTTGTCCAAAGACTGGGAGGGAGTGAATGACAGGTGGACATAAAGCCCAAAGAGAGAGAACAGTTGGACAAAGGAATGGATAACATCAGCCTGCGAGAATGAATAACTGCCAATGGGGGCTGTTCGTAGCTAACTATGGGTTGTGTGTAACAGCAGATCATGTGATAACAAGCCAGGCGTGTGGGTTCATAGAAGTTCATGGAATTCCTACAGTTGGGAAACAGGCCATTCAGCCCAACAAGTCCACACTGACCCTCATAGCATCCCACCCAGACTCATCCCCCTATAACCCATCTAATCCACTCATCCCTGAACACTACGGGCAATTTAGCATGGCCAATTCACCTAGCCTGTACATCTTTGGACTGTGGGAGGAAACCAGAGCACCCGAGGAAACCCACGCAGACACAGGGAGTGGGGTTTGGCATAAGGATATGGGAGAACTCTAAAATTGTTGAACTCGATATTGAGTCCAGCTGGCTACAGAGTTCCCAAGCAGAAAATGAGGTGTTGTTCTTCCAGCTTGTGCTGAGCTTCACTGGAGCACTGCAGCAAGCCTAAGGCAGAGATGTTGGCCAGGGAACAGGGTGGTGTGTTGAAGTGGCAGGCAACTGGAAGCTCAGGGTCTTTTCTGTGGACAGACCATAGGCGTTCGACAAAATGGTCACCCAGTCTACGCTTGCTTTCCCCAATGTAGAGGGGACCACATTGATCTGCTTGAGCTTTTTCAGCAATTTGTGTTTCTGATTTCCAGCATTCGCAATTCTTTCGGGTTTCTTTTTCGTCCAAGTTTCTTGTTATTCAGACCTCACAGCCCATTTTCGGCCCCACTCTTCGGAATACTAGAAAGCATAGTTTTCTTTGCAGACAGCAGAACTTTTATCACACACTGATAGTGACTTTGAAACACAGCCAAGCATACATGCCATTCAATCTGTTGGTGCTACTACTCTGCACCAAATCTCTCCCTTCTATTCAGAACATTCCACCCTGCCATTTCTAAATCCTCCTATTTGCTTCAACCTCAGGTGTTTATCTAACCCCCTCTTAAATTGGATCTACATTTGATTAGTGTTAGTCATTCACTGAAATAGTATTAATTTTCACATTCTAACCAACAGAGGAAAAAATGAGAGTTAAGAGAAAACTTGCCAGAAATATAAAAAACATTGGAAAGATTCTCTGTACGAAGAACCCTTCGTGTGTTTACATATTTGTGTATATATACACATTACCTATTTATACACAGACACAAATTCTGGCCCTTTACAAAGTCAGGCTGGAGAATTAATAATTAAGGAATTGGCAGATATATTGAAGTGGCGTTTTGCATCAGTCTCCCGAAACAAGACACAAGTAACATGCCAGATATAGCAATAATTCAGCAAATGGGGAGGAACTCTTGAAAAGTTACAGTCACCAGAGATGTGGTGCTCTGTAAATCAGTGGGGCTGTGAGCTGACAAGTGCCCGAGTCCTGATGGACTTCACCCTAAAGTCTTAGAAGAAGGGGCAAATCAGATAGCTAATGCATTGGTTTTAATTTTCCAATGGAAATCGTGAAGAACCAATCTCGAGAATGAGCATGGGAGCTGTGCACCCATTCTGTGTTACATTCAGAGCACAAAACCCATTCCAAAGTGGTACTGACTGAACTGATGTGAAGTGAAGCACAGCCAACCTCAGCAGTTCAGGTAAGGCACAGACAGTTCAGGTAAGGCACAGACAGAGTCTCCCATACTGTCCATCATCCATATGGCTGGTGTAGGGCTCAACTTGCATGTCTCCCATAGACAAATAATCTTCCGATATTCAATCCTGTCTCGCAATCAATATATTCTACAGAAACACAACAGAAATCCACACTTGTAATGCAAGGGGGTGATCTAAGTGCCATTCAGTTGGACAGTCTCACTGTTACTTAAACATCTAGAATGCTCCTGTCTCTCTCTCACCTTTACTACATGCTTACTGAAAGCAAGAAATTAAGAACAGCCATTAATTTGGTGCCACCTTTACCCGTGGCACAGTTGGACATAATGTAACCACTAAGAGCCTGTTCATCAATAGTCAAGAGTGATTTTCCTTAATTGACACGCCACAAACCCAAGTAAAAAAAAATACTCAATGAAACTTACAGGAGGCTGCCATTCAGCTCATTCTGCCCATGCTATTGCTTTGAACATCTTAGACCTTCCGTCCACCTCACTGCACCTTCCTCATCCTGAAGTACGTTTCCAACTTCCTTTTAACAAAAGTGATGGAGTCAGCTTCCACTGCCTGTTCAGATGGAGTATTGCCAGATCCTAACAAACCAGATCCCAAAAAATTCTCATCTCCCCTCGAAATCTTTGCCAGTGATTTTAAATTTCTGGTATCTTACAAATCACCCAAAAAAAAAAAAAATTGCTCCTACTTATTCCACCATAATAGTGGATCATTTAAAACTGTGTACAATATTTTAATTCCATCAAGATCTGGATTAGACACCCAATTTATTTTCTTCACGGAAAGAAAGGGTACTCAGTTTAAACAAGTTCATGACAACATCTGTTCTGAGAGTCATTAACCTGGTTTGATCTTCATCACGACAGGCTGTCTGTTCCTGCCCCTCATCTGTTTGATGTCGAGCAGATCATGTGGATTCCCATTGTGTCTTGGCCAGCAGTACACAAAGAGCCTCGAGCCACTACTTCCACAGTCTATCACGATGCCGTAGTTTAAATAAGGGTTCTTAATGTCAGTAGCTTCCATGTCCAACAATTTGGTCAAGTGCCTGTGAGGACAAGGACAAGGAGGAAGAAGGTTAAACAGTAGCAAGTGCTTGCATTTGCCCACACCATAGGTCACTCCTTCAAGGTGCTTTGCTGTTGTATTTCAAGTCAAAACTTGGACAGTAAGCCATGGGAAAGGATATTAGGACCGGTGACAAAATGCCTAGTGCCGTGGTTGATTTGCTCGTCGAGCTGGTTCATTACTTTGCAGACATTTCGTTACCCTGCTGGGTAACATCTTCAGGGCAGCCTCCGGTGAAGTGCAGTTATGTTTTCCCACTTGCTATTTAAACGCTGGGGTCCGTTGGAGTTGATGACCTCATTTCTGGTTTTCTTTCCAGTGGTGCATAAACAGAGTCTAATTCTACGTGTTTATTGATGGCCTTCTTGGTGGAGAACCAGGCCTCGAGGAATTCCCGTGCTTGTCTCTGTTTGGCTTGTCCTAGGATCCTGACATTGTCCTAATCAAACTGGTGGTTCTCCTTATCTGTGTGTATGGAGACAAGCGAGTATTGGTCGTGTCTTTCTGTTGTTAGTTGGTGCTCATGCATTCTTGTAGCCAGTTTCCTGCCTCTCTGTCCAATATAACGTTTGTAACAGTCCTTGCATGGAAATCTTGTATATTACGTTGGTTCTGTCAATAGTGGGGAAGGGGTCTTTGGTTTTTGTTAGCAGTTGGCATAGGGTCGACCAATACTCATTCATCTCCATACACACAGATAAGGAGGACAACGTCAGGATCCTAGGACAAGCCAAACAGAGACAAGCACGGGAATTCCTGGAGGTCTGGTTCTCCACCAAGAAGGCCATCAATGAACACGTAGAATTAGACCCTATTTACGTACCACTGGAAAGAAAAACCAGAAATGAGGTAATCAACTCCAATGGACCCCAGAGTTTAAATAGCAAGTGGGAAAACACAACAGTGTTTCATCCGAGGCTGCACTGATGATGTTACCCAGCAAGGTAATGAAACGTCTGCAAACTAAACAAACCATCTCGGTGAGTGAACCAACCACAGTATCCACAATCCGAGCTACAAATCAATCAAAAACCTTACAATGCCTTGTCAAAGACTTGGCATTTAGGAACACGGTAATACCAGAAAGTTGCCACCCGTCTGAAGAACCAGTCACAAGGTGTTTTCCAGGCAGAAACAGAGAGGCAGCTGAAGGAGTTGCCACCAACAGTGGAGCAACTGAAACTGGGGGATGGTGAAGAAGCCACATTTGGAGAATTGCAGAGATCTCAGAGGGTGACAGGCTGGGAAAAGATACAGAAATAGTGAAGAGTCTGCAAACTTTGGAGTATTGTGTGGAGTTCTAGTCACCGTGCTGGAGGAAGGATGTGGAGACGTTGGAGAGAGCACAAAGAGATGTACCTGATGTTTCCTGGATTGGAAAGTAATAGCTATTAGGAAAGGTTGGAAAAACTTGGATTGTGTTCACTAGAACATCACAGCTGAGGGGCAAACTCATCCAAGAATATAGAATTATGACAGACATGGAGAGGGTCGATAGTTGGAATCTTTTTCCCAGGGTGGACGTGTCAAATACTAATGGGTGTAGGTTTAAGGAGAGAGGGGAAACATTTATAAACAGATGTGCAAGGAAAGTTTTTTTTTTTTACACAGAGAGGGTGGTAGGTGCCTGAAAGGTGCTTCCAGGGGAGGTGGTAAAAGCAGCGACAATAGCAATGTCTAAGTGGCACTTAGACGAACACATGAACAGCTAGGGAATAGAGGGATATGTACCATGTGCGGGCTGATAGGGTTAGTTTAGAAAGGCATCACGGTGGCACAGACATGGTGGGCTGAAGGGCCTGATCCTGTGCTATAGTGCTCCATGTTCTACCTAAGTGGGCACCATTGAAGCACTTGTGACCTGAGGTTAACAAAGATACAGTTAAAAGAGTGTGACATTGTGATTATGTCTCATGAGTACACTATTTGTAAGAGTGAAGTCAGGAGGATTTCTCCTCAAAATCCTAAACTCCAAAGATTAAATTGCCATATCCTTTCCCAAGCCCATACTCACAGCTTTCACTGTTTTGGGTAATTAGAGTTGTCTTAAATTCAGAAACAAGTGTTACAGAGGAGAAGCAATTTTATTTTTACCATCAAGTTGAGAAAAACCCACATTTCGCTGCACAGACCCTGCTGTGTAGTTCAGCAGCTGGCAGGCTGGGCTCAAATCTCAGTTCACACTGCAGCTTTGTGGCAGTACAGTGCTCTGGAATAGCCTGAGGTTGAGTCAGGTGCTACAGAAATGAAAATCTGATTTGCGTTCTCGATTAGATTTGAAGTCTTGGAGATGGAAGTGGGAAGTGGAAGAGATGAATACAGGGGAAGGAGTGATGGTGGAACAGGATTTCCAGCATTCAGAGGTTTGTTTTTGAGCTGGACAGTGTTCACCGAGTGCTGAAGATTTTGGAGCAACAACAAGAAAAGCTTACTGAAGCAAGTATAGAAGTTCGATACCATGGCAATGCTCACGGATGAAGGGACAGCATCTGCAGTTCATACATTACCTATCTCCTTTGTCCTGGTACAACCGTCCCCATCCAGTCTTATCCAAAACGAGCAGAACATACAGTAAAGTTAAGAGAACAACGATCAATGCAAGAGCTGTCAATTGACGGAAAGTGGTGTTGAATGGACGTGGGCAGGTGGAAGGAGAGAAGCTGAAATGCCATGAAGCTGGGAATAAACAAGAGATGTAGAACCTATGGAAGAGAGAAGTTTTCAGTCAAAAAAAATGAAACAATACTTCAAGAGAGATCACAGGCTGGCAAAATGGGCACTTTTTTCCAAATGGGAATTTATCTCAGGTTGCAATTTCAAAACTGACTCGAGTTCATTCCTTAGAGTATACCAATGAGCAATTTAGTGACTAACATCTTACAGTCTGCTGACTATCCAGATTAATATGTTTTATCTTGCAAAATTACAGATGAATCAATATTGCCTCTGAAACTCCGACACAGAAGGTTGCACCTTCACGAGCCACTCCAACCAAGGCTGACAGGGGGTCATCAAGAGATGCTGAACTATTACAGGGCCTGTCTTTCAGATCAGAAGTTAAGCTGAGGCTTCCTCTACTCTCGTTCAGGTGGGTTGGGGAAAATCATGGAATCATAGAATCCCAACAGTGTGGAAGCAGGCCATTCAGCCCATCAAGTCCACACTGACAGCCGAATGGCATCCCACTCAGACCCACCTTATCATATCCCTGTATTTCCCATGGCTAACCCACCTACCTTGCACATCCCTGGACACTATGGGGCAATTTAGCACGGCCAATAAACCTGACCTGCACACTTTTGGACTCAGGGAGGAAACTGGAGCACCGGAGGAAACACACGCAGACACGGGGAAAATCTGCAAACATCTCACAAACAGGCTGGAATCGAACCCGAGTCCACAGCACTGTGAGGCAACAGTGCTAACCACTGAGTCAATGTGCCACCCCAGACCATGTCCCGGCAAACAGCCCTCTCTTACTCAAGGTTACAAAAGCTGATGATCTGCTTACTATCTATCATGTTGTTGCTCATGAGAAGTTGCTGCATGCAAATTGGCTGCTGCTGCCGTTTCTTCACCGAAAAGGTGAAAGAACTCTAGAAATACTTTACTGGCTGTCCATTGCTGTGGGACATTGAGGTTGTGAAGGGAATGTTTAAAAAAAGTCTTCACTTCTCTCTGGACTCTGCCCACCACTATTCCTGCTACAAACTGCCCTGTGTGAGAATCTTGATAACTTTCCAGAAGTTGGAATTCACTGGATTGAAATTCGGATATGCTCCACCAGCAACAGCAGAACAAGAACCAAGCGCAGTACCGAGCAAGTGAAACGTGATCATCCTGATTTCAAAAGCCGATCATTACTTCAAGCAGTGCTGTCTGGAGTACAACAAGATTTCCCATTGCCTTGGCTCATTCGGTAATATTGCAGAGTTACTGCCCAAAACTTAGCACTTACCTGCCCATGGCAAAATGCTTCTTCTCCTCCTCCTACAAAGAGCAGCAACGATCAGCTGTCAATGAATCCAACTTGTGACAAGCACAGCATACAGTTCTGCCAGGGAGGCACCGGTGTCCTGGAGCAGTGAACAAAAAGGGGGATCAGCAGACAATGCTCCTCCGCCCTACAATTATTCTCTATCACTTTCACACAAGTTCTCCAAGTACTCACGTCAACCGGCCCGAACACAACCTGGGTGCGAGGGTCACAACATGCTGTCCTACTTGTCCAGCAAATTGCATGGAAGTTTCTCAAATAAGTTACTCAGTTCTCAAACTGTACGAAGTTGAACAATCCAGTATCACTGTGATCATGAAAGAAGCCAACTGACCCATCAAATTCATGCTCTGTCTCTATACAGTAATCAAATTATTTCAATTGTTTTCAACAACACGTAGTTCTGCAAGTTTATTTTCCCCCATGGGCTCATCTGATTTCCATTTTAACTCATTCATCGTCTCCACTTCCACCATATGTCAGACGAAACAAGTTCCAGACTACCAGTGGATGTACAAAAATCTTCTTCTTCACTTCCTGGCATGACCTTTTCCCGAAATTCTTAAATCTACAACACCTAGTCTCTGGATGCCATCAGTTCTGGGGAAACACTTTTTGTCTAACCTATCTAAACCTGTCATAATCTTGTTTATCTCATCTGTCAAATCTCCCCTGAACCTTGTTTGCTCCAAACAGAACAACCCCAGCTTCTCCAATATAACTTTTGTCGCTAACATCCCCCAGCTCCGGAACCATTCTGACCAATCTCCTCCGAAGGATCCTCACATCTTTTCGAAGTGTGTACACCAGAATCTCACTCTTTGTGCACTTTCTGTGCAGTCGTAACATTGTATTCCTCACTGTTCTATTACCCTAATACACTTTGTATGGTACAATCTGCCTGTACTGCACGCAAAACCAAACTTTTCACTGTACCTAGGTACATGCGACAATAATAAATAAATCAGATCAGAACTGAGCACGATACTTAGGCAGAATATGAACACTTAGACATGCATTCAGTGGACCTGTTGTGAAAATGTATGCGCTGACCGAGGAACAATCACCCAGTAGGATATGACATGACAAACACACATTGAAGTACTTTTCCCAATGTAGTGAAGGTTTCTGCCTCAACCACCCTGGCAGGGTGTCATTACAGACATACCTCTGGCTGAAAACACTTTCTACTCAGTTCCCTTTTCATATTTGTACCAATTCCTTCTGGACCCACTAATCACTGACGTTCCTGAGACAACAGTGTCCGTTCCGATCCACTCCAATGCTCAAAATACAGGGAGATAGCAGTCAAATCCATTTCTGAAAGCTGCCAACTCACTGACCGGAGCTACCTATCAGAAAACAGTCATCGTTTACATGTCAAAGAGGCAGAATCTGGCACTGGAGGACAAGCAAGGGCAGGAAAATGGAAGGCTGCCAAACATGTATCTCAACCCGTTCCATTTTCGAGCACTTTGGTGCTTCAAGGGCTCATCAAAAGACTTGATAAGTGTGTGACGGTTCCCACCTCTACCATTGGTTGAGTCAGTGAGTTTCAGACACCCCACTACACTCTGGTTGAAGAAATCTTTCCTTAAATCCCTTTATGAAGGGGAAAAGCTTCTTCCTATCAATTTCCTTCAATGCGTACACCACAAGCAGGTCCCCTCCTCCAGTCTTCTGTTCTGAGGAGAAGAACTTCAGTTGTCGAGACTGGATAAGCTGAATTGCTCCAACCCAGGGCAACATCCTGGTAAATCTCCTCTGCAGCCTCTCTCATGCAGTCACATTCTTCCTATAGTGCAGTGACCAGAAGTGCATGCAGTGCTCCAACCGTGGCCAAACTAACATTATATACAGCACTGCCATAACCTCCCTGCTCGTGTCTTCGATCAGTTCACCAATAAAGGCCAGTACCTCATCCGCATTAATAACAATTTTATCTGTCTATCTCGTTGCTTTCAAGGATCTCTGGACATGCACACCAAAGTACCTCTGATTCTCTGCACTTCCTAAGGTCCAACTGTTCTTGCCTTCTTAGTGACACCAAAATGCATCAACAACATTTTCAAGACTCAGTTCCATTTTCCACCATTCAGCCGGTCCATACTGTCCCACTGTCTAAGGTTTTCCTCCTCACTGCTTACCACACCATCAATTTTTGTGTCAGGTGCAAACTAACTGACCATACCTTCCACATTCACACCCAGGTCATTAGTGGACAGTGTTAACAGTAAGAGACCCAGGACCCAAACCCTGCAATACATCAGCAGCCACTGGCTTTCACCTCCGACTCTCAGCACCGATTCATCGTGTGCTCCCATACCTTGTTTGCTCTCCCAGAACTGCATCACCCCTACCCTTCGAGACATTAATAGGGAAAGACAGCTAAACTACTTCTACTGATTGAAAATTCTAGAACGAGGAGGCAACAGTCAAAGAACTAGGACCAGGCCATTCACGAGAAATGTTAAAGATCAAGTCTACACACAAAGGGGTCCTTGTGGTTCAGTTGTAGTGTACCTACTCCTGAGCCAGGGACCTGGGTACAAGTCCCACCTGCTCCAGAAGTGTGTAATAACCTCTTTGAACAGGTTGATCAGGGGAAAAAACAAATTCACACGAAGAGGACTGGAGGTTTCCCTCCAACGGTGGTGGCTACTAAACTCGGTTGTTAAAGTTGTACCTGAGCCAATTTTTTTTTAAACATAACCTATTTTTACGATCAATCTGTTCAGATATGTTATCACACATACCTGGAGCAGTTGGGACTTGAACTTGGGCGCCTCAGTCCACGGGCAGGGACACTACCACTGTGCCACAAGAGGGCACTGTTTTTTTTAAAACTGTGCCACAAAAGGGCCTTAATCTGTCTTAAAATACTTTTATCCCACCACCCTGAGTCTGCTTTATTTCTTTTGGGAAGAGGTGCAGGGAAATTTTTCAGACAGAGGGCGATAGGTGCCTGGAACGCACTGCCAGTGGTGGTGGCGGAAACAGGCAAGTTAGTAACGTTTAAGGTGTAACTTGATACACACATGAACGGGAGGCAAACAGAAGGATTGAAACCGCGCATGGGCAATAAGTAGGGGGAGTTACATAAGAATTAGAATCTGCGGAGGCTTGGTGGGTTGAAGGGCTTGTACCTGTGCTGTACTGAATTGTATTGTATTGTACCACTGCGCCACATGGTGGCCCAGCATCATTGCTGATTTAAATGATTCTGCAAATGATTCTAATGATTCTGTACCGAAGCACTTGTCCCAAAGATGGCGCTTGTGTGGCGACATTATAGACTTTACACTAAGCTCCTGTGCTTTTGCACTTAGAGTACACGTGGCAATAAAAATCTAAATCTAAAATCAAAATCAACATTTAATTTTAGCAAGGGATATGGACCCAAGGCAGGCATATGGAGTTCAGCCACACATTAGTCATGATCTTTTCACTGGGGGGGGGGGGGGGAGAGGAGACTTGAGGGGCTGAATGGCCTACTCCTGTCGTTGCTTGACAAAAATGGAGATTGCTGGGAAAGCTCATGAGATCTGCCCGCATCTGTAAACAGAAACGAGAGTTAATGTTTCATGTCAAGCAACACTTCCTCAGAACTCATCGTAGCCAGGAAAGTGTTGGTTTATATGCAGAAGATAGGGCAGTGGTGGGGTTTAGGAGTGAACAATAGGTGGGGAGAGAACCCAAAGGAACAGCTGGACTGACAAGGTGTGGATGGCGATTTGGCTCCCTATGTTCCCTTTTCCTGCACCAACCACCAAGCAAAGACTTTTCCCTAGGGTGGGGGAGTCCAAAACTAGGCAGCATAGGTTTAAGGTGAGAGGGGAAAGATTTAAAAGGGATCTAAGGGGCAACTTTCTCACGCAGAGGGTGGTATGTGTATGGAACGAGCTGCCAGAGGAGGTGGTGGACGCCGGTACAATTACAACTAATAAAAGCCATCTGGATGGGTTTATGAATAAGAAGGGTTAAGAGGGATACAGGCCAAGTGCTGGCAAACGGGACTAGATTAATTCAGGATATCTGGTCAGAATGGACGAGTGGAACAAAAGGGTCTGCTTTCATGCTGTACATCTCTATAACTCTAAAACCACCTTGGAGGGTTGCAGAATTTGCAACCTGCTGTTCATGCACTAGCTCCTTCAGCCTTGCACATTACCTGCTGGGGCCCGTGCAGACCTCTCTCAGCCCACTTACCTGACTTGCACTGTCCCACCTGTCACCTGCTGGACCCGCCCCCGAGCCCCCACCGGCCTGGCGCTGATTGGCTACCGGGATGCCGCCAGCTGATTGGATGTGCTGGGCCGCCAATCATCCCCAACCCCCTCCACGTGACACCGCCATGGCACACATGCGCACCGAGGGAAAGCTGCCGACGACCCACTGTTCGTTCATTCCCGAGATCTCGACTTCATTTTTAAAAGCCGGCACCTACCCGTTCATATTTTCTTGTTTGTTTTAAGCAAGGCTCGGACACAAACAGAAACGAATGAGAGAGAGAGGGAGAGAGAGAAAAAGAAAGAGGAAGGGAAGCCGGTGGCCGAGGAACGCATCTAACGTCTCCACCTCTGCCCCGTCACCGCGGCAACTGACATCCTTTCCGGCACTTCACGACACTGACATCTTTTGGGGCGGGGCGTGCGTGTGCCAGCTTTGCACAGTTGCCTGCTGGGAGTTGTAGTCCGTCCACTGCTTCCGGCTTGTTTTTGCTGACCATCTAAGAGTTCCGTATCCTCTAGCTCTGTTTATCATCGTTGCACAGCACGGAAACAGACCCTCGATCCAAATCGTCCACATCATATCCTAACTTAATCTCACTTGCCAGCATTTGGCCCATATCGCTCTAAACCCTTCCTATACATATACCCATCCAGATGCCTTTTGAATGTTGTAATTGTACCAGCCTTCACCACTTCCTCTAGCAGCTCATTCCATACATACATATACATATACATACATACACACACACACACACACCCTCTGTGTGAAAAGTTGCCCCTTAGGTCCCTTTTAAATCTTTTCCCCCTCTCCCCTGCAACCTACGCCCTCTTGTTTTTGGACTGCCCTACTGTGGGGATTATTTACTTGATCCATTGCCCCTCGTGACTTCTTCAACCTCTTTCAGGTCACCCCTCAGCATCTAATGCTCCAGGGAAAATAGGCCCAGCCTATTCAGCCTATCCCTGCAGCTTAAACCCGCCAACCCTGGCAATATTCTTGTAAATCCTTTCTGAACCCTTTCAAGTTTAACAACTTCTTTCCGATATTTATGTATATTTGTTATGGACCAGACCAAATTCTCTCAAAATATTTTAAGAAGATTGCCTAGACTCCAACATTTTCTTATTTTGAAAGACTAAGTGTATGGCAATTTGATTGGCCAAAAAAAAACTTGAAGCCAACACACTTCATTCTTACTCTATGGTTAAAATACAAACAAAACAGACTACTGGAAAAAACTTAACAGAATAATAGATTATTTAACCACTAACCAGCACCTGAACCAGTACAGCAACACCACAAGAACACAGATAACAAGGTGTAGAGCTGGATGAACACAGCAGGCCAAGCAGCATCAGAGGAGCAGGAAGGCTGACGTTTCGGGCCTAGACCCTTCTTGGCAAAGCCAAATTCAGTAAAACAGTTTGTATCACCTGCAATGCTAGCACCTGGAACAGAATTCCGGCTTTTAGCTAATAACAGAGAGAGGAAAAACAGCTTCCACATCTAGGTTCAAGACCCTAGCGACTGCAACTACCTGAAGTAAAATTCTGGTTCTGTGTGCGCTTGACCGCCCCCGAAATTCAGGTTCCTTCAATTATTTTTTTAAAACTGCCGTACACTACCATTGCACCCAAAGATGACCCAGCAGTAGCGCTTATATTTTCTCCCAATCACCAATGGCTGTGTGTATATGTATAATGTGACATAGTAAAAAGACACCAGTGTGCAAAAACTTTATTTACTATTTCCCACCACCACAAAAACACCCATGTGGCTGGTGAAACATTATCAAGCAAAGCCTGATAAGGGCAATGTTTACGTCAAAATTGGAAAAGGGGGCTGTGGGGAAAGGAGGGGACTGAATCAAAATAGAGTTGGATGGAGGAAAAAAACCTCTTCCTAAAGGCATTGAAGGAATTGTTTCAACTTTAAAATAAAACCCCGAAATTGCACACACGGTGTATTTAATAGGCGTAGAACAGACTGCTCATCCATCTGTTTCAACCTCTCTTCATAATAAAAATCTAGGACAGAATACACCTTAAAACCACAGCCTTGTTACAATATTCCTGAAAATATTTTAATGGCGGTCTTTCCTCCACTTCCCAAAGTCAGGTCCTGCTTCTGTGGATATCCCTGATGAACCTGAAACCCTTTCTCCATAGTGCCTGGTGCATCCCCAAGGATCAAACAATTTGACATAGAATCACACAACGAGGAAAGAAGAAATGGGCTACAGTTATGAGGCAGTAATGGCTGCCTTAAGGCCAGAAGGACAGACAGACCATAGCAGCAGTCCTGTCGGTAAGAGGCAGGCAGTCATGGTGTCAGCCCCTCAGTTCCATGGCCATCAAAATAAAACTAATAACTCCGGCTGCTAAAGATATCAAACACAATCGAAAGGGCTGGAGAAATTCAGCAGGTCATGCAACATCGAAAGAGAGAGGGCGAGAGAGAGAAGGCAGAACGATCTTTCAGAACGCTGGTCTGAAGAAGGGTCACTGGACTTGATATGTTAACTGTTCCTGTCACTACTGTTGCTGCCAGACCTGATAATGTGTGGGCGATTGTCTGTGTGGAGTTTGCACAATCTCCCCGTGTCTGCGTGGGTTTCTTCCCACAGTCCAAGGATGTGCAAGTTAGAGTGGATTGGTTATGCTAAACTGCCCATAGCATTCACGGATGTGCAGGCTAGATCAGTTATCCATGGGAGAAGCAGGGTTACAGGGATAGGGTGGGTCTGGATGGGATACTCTTCCCAGGGTCAGTGTGGACTCGCTGTATCGAATGGCCTGCTTCCATGTGCAGGGATTCCACAATTCTCCAGCTATTTCTGTCTTACTTGTGTGCACACCAGCTACAAACAACAGTGACCTTCAACATTCCTGATACCTAAAGTGTAGCATGTTTGAATATAAGCTTTGAACAGACAAAGCCTGACTGACTCATGGGGTCAGGCCCTCCTGAGTGAGTTTGTGTCAGTCACTGTCCCCATTGCACCCAAAGGGCTGAGACATGAAAATGTAAATCACTGACATTAAACTGCCTGCACACATGTCCTGAGCTTGTGAAAGCTACTGAATGAATGCACATCTTCCTGACGTTCATTGTGTCTCTGGGACTCTCAGTCTGGTAATCCCTTTCTTAGCCATGAGTACAGGGTCAGCACACAGAAGGAAGATGCACACAGAGAAAGAAATCACAACAACGTTCTAACTCCGTACCACAGGTAGCTTTTTAATGGTGCACCGAAGTGCACAGGTCCCTTTTAACAAAGAGGTTGGCTATGAGCCCACAGTCTGGGTCATCTTCACCAGAAAGGGTTTTCTCCATTTCCTATGTTTGCCGGTCATTCCTGAGCAGCAGAATCCTGCAATCCTAAAACAAAAATAAATGGACAACGTCAACTTATGAATCACAATCAAGACGCTGGCCTGTCTGCTGACTGCTGAAACAGGATGCAAAATAGACAGGAGTGGGACAGCACTGAGCAAACGAACAACATGCTTCCCTGCTGCTCCAATGACTTGCAGCCAGTCCCTGCCCGGAACCTTCTCTCACGCGGCTGAGTCCCCACAGGTTCAGGGACTGCTGTTCCTCAGAAGGTCCTGGGTTCAACTCACCCTCCGGGGGCTTGCACATCCCAGGACTGAGGGAGGGTGGCACTGCCCAAGGGCCTGTCCTTGGGCTGAGGCATGAAACGGAGGTGTAGTCAGCCTCATCACATGAACACTCGCATTACTGTGGTGCAACCTCAGACAGAGTGTTCCCGCCTTTGCTGGCCAGCGCTTGTCCCACAAAGAGTCTTATTAATAGAGAAAAAAAAAATTCAAGATTATTCAGTCATTACTGCATGGCTTCTAATGGAAGCTTCCTGTGCACAAACTGGGCTAAAACCAATCTCACAATAAAAGGACAACAATTCTAGTGAAAGCGGCTGGCGATATCTTGCGGTCCTGAAAAGCACATTAAGTCTTTCCTTACGATATTTATCCCTCATCCAACATTCCCCAAAACTTGTCATCCTCTCTTTTTTCCACTGCCGTCGTGGGAGCTTTCTGTGAGCAAATTGGCTGTCACCTGTCTGACACGACGAAGACTGAAAACATTCCAACGGTGGTCAAGCAGGTCCAGACATCTCAAAGACTGGGGAAGCCACTCAAGAAGTGCCTGTCTTCTCTTCCCCTTCTCACTCTGGGATTCAGAGCCATCAGGTAGTGACAGGAGAGTGAACCGCCCACCCCAACTGAAGAAGGGTCCAAGGCAATCGGAGTGCAGAGTGCTGCCAAACCATGACTGACAGGAAACTCAGCCATGCAAGTCAGCACCTCATGCCTTGAAAATAAAATTCTTCCCCCAGTGCACAATTTCCATTCATGGGGATTGTGAAGCAAAAAGGACAGTTTTAGATGGTGAAACTCTCAAACTTTATCATGCAACACAGAGTACAAAAATCAGGATGTACACGACAGGAACAACATGTGCTCTGATCAGTGACACGAATAACAGTATCTCAAGGACACACATACACACTCACTGTCAGTAACAATTTCAACCCTCAAAATTTCCATTAGCCGCTTTGGCATTGAAGAAAGACAATCTGTTGGGATGCAAGCCCGTTAACTTGAGCAGCATAAGACTGTGCATTGTTCTTGTCCGAGTTTCCACGTCTGAACAGGGATGGTTCACTTATAGACTCATTCCGCAAAGAAACAGACCCTTTGGTTCAACTTGTCCACACCAACCAAGTTTCCCAAAGTAAAACTTGCCTGCATTTCACCATATCCCTCTCAACCTTTACTATTCAGGTACCTGTGCAAATGTCTTTGAAATGTTACCACTGAACCCCTGCCCCCGCCAAGAGTATAAAAGCCGGCCATTCAGCCCATTGAATCCACACCGACCCTCCGAAGACCTACCCAGACGCACCACCCTGTCCTCCCATTCCTCAGGGAGAGGTCTCATGACTCTGATTAACACAAATTCCACTGCCCCTTCATGTTGAAGAAGTGTTTGTCTTCATTGCCTGTTTCCATTGATGCTGTAGTTCTCAGAATGACTGAAGAATTGATATAGCACTCAAGCAGGCCACTTGCCCCCTCCAGCTTGCACCACAGTGCCAGTGCAATCTCCTACCTTTTCCCCCATATCCCTGCACACCACTTCTACCCAAACAGTTGAAATAAATAGTTGCAATTCTGCCAATCACCCACTTCCGTCTGGGAATACTCTGTCGCTGCTCACTCACCTTTGACACTCGTTGTTCAAGGTGGCAGTGAGGAGTTGCCTTCCTGAAACACTGCCGTCTACGGGTGCTGGTGCACCCAGAGCGGTCTGTGGGCATTTCGAGAAGCCACCACATTGTGCTGCAGGCCTGGAGTCACACGTAAGCCAAGACCAGCTGAGGAGAGCAGATTCCCTGCACCTTAAGGACATCAGTGATCCGAGCCCATGAGCTCTCCTGACAGTCCAGCAGTGCCAACCGTCACTGCGAGGGGGAGTTACAAAGTGAAGGGAGAGAGGTGAGCCACTGGGATGAGGAATCCAGCTCCTGTGGAGAACAAGCCTAAGTACACACTACCAAATGTGCTGTCCCCCATCATTTCATTTCAATTAAGGCAAGTTAATAGACCTGTATATGATGATGTGGCTGAAAGCAAGACATATTTCGCTCCAGTTTTTCACCTCCCATTTGTGCCTCTTGAAAGGCAAAAGAACATTCTTTACTCGAGCAAGAGTTTTCTTCTCATGCTGTGTAAAATATTATTCCCTTTCACACCGGTGTTTCTTTCCAAACGTCCTTTCTCGTCATTTCCAGCACAGCTGAAGACTGACATTGACGGTGCACCTTTCACAACCTCCCCAGGTACCACACAGCTCCATGGCCAAGAGAGTGCAGAGGAGAGGGCTCAGTTCCTGTGAGCTCCCAGATGCAGACACACACTGATTTGGAGAAGCAGTGTGCCGAACATACCGTTTTGAGGCAGTCACTTAGCTCAACTGGCTGGACTAGGGCTTCGTGATGCAGAGTGACCCCAACCACAAGGAGTTGCATTCCTACGCTGGCTGAGGTCATAGTAAAAAAAGGGGGAAAGAGCAATGGCCGAATGGTATTACTGTCGGACTATTCATCAAAAGAATGGTTCCCCCGGGGATCTGGGTTCCAATCTTGCCATGGCATTGAATCAAAATTTGGAATTAAGAGTCTATTGATGACCACAAAACCTTCCTCGATTATCATCTGGATCACACACGCCTTTGAGGGAGGAAAGTGCCATCCTTACCTGGTCTGGCCTACACGCGACTCCAGACCCACAGCAATGTGGGCGACTCTTAACTGCCCTCTGGGCGATTAGGGATGGGCAGTAAACTCAGGCCTCACCAGCGAAGCCCTCATCCCGTGAATGAATGAATAAAAAGATCCTGCCTTTGCAACCTGCCCCAAGCCCACCTCAGCTGAAGGCTGAACCCTTGAACTCAACAACAGTTGTCTCCGTCCGATAAGAGTACAGCCCTATTGTCGTCTGAGACTATGGTGACTCCAGACGGTCAGTCACACTGGGAGCAGTCCACTGCATGTCCTTGCACTGCACAGAACAGCAGGCTCCTGTTTCAGAAACAGGACCGATCCTGCAGTTCGGTTTTGCTGACTTCCACAACCGACTTCCCGATCGGAGAACTCGCTTCGACAGCGCGGTCACCGCCGTTTCAGAAGTGCACATAAAGCGGCTGAGAGGTGCACAGCAAGATCACACGGGCATATACCCGGCGAGATGTGGCTCGCCAGTTCACCAAGTGCCGTGGCGCGTTGTCAGTGCACCAGTTTAACAACAGCTCCGCGAAACAAATATCATTCAGCATCTTCAATGTGCTAACCCAACCAGCGGGAGAGGCCTCGGTTTGGAGCCCTCATTCCACTTGCTTGTTTAATGACTCGCTACATTCACACGCAAACCTGTTATGTTGCATGCACGACAACACCCAAGGGCCTAGGTGCTGGTCCTTTGTGGAATACTGCACCATTTCAATGATAGTCTGCTTTTTGATTCTTCCTGCCAACGTGCATGAGCTCACACTTTCCAGTATACAACACCATGTGACAAGTTTTTAACCCACTGACAAGCTGCCATTACCCCCTTGCAGATTCCCACTGTCCTGATCCCAACATGCCCCCCCCCATGTACTTCTGCATCATCGGCAAACATGGATACATGACACTCTGCCCCGCCTCCAAATCATGAATCTAAATGGTAAATAGCTGAGGCTAGAACTGATCGTTGTGGCACTCTACTCACTATTCCAGCCTGAAAAAGACCCATGAATCCCAATTATCTTTCTGTGTGTCGATCAATCCTCACTCTGTGCTCATGCATTACCTCGTGTACCATGAGTTCCTATCTTGTGCAGTTACCTTTTTTCTGACAGCTTACTGAACACCTTCTGGACATCCAAATACACCTTATCGACCCCTTCCCCTTTGTCAATGCTGCTTGTTTTATCCTCAAAGAACTCCAGCAAATTTGACAAAGGGTCGTTGTCTTTCACACAAGGATGTTGACACTGATGGCACATAACTTCTCTACACGTCCTGCTCTTCATTCCTGAGTTATGGGTTCCAGCATTTCCCCAATGATAGATGTTAGGCTCAGTGGCCTATTGTTTCCCGCTTTCTGTCTCCCTCTCTTCTTGGACAGGGGCAACTCATTAACCACATTCCAATGTGCTAGAAGGTCTGGACTATTTCGACCAATGCCTCTACTATCCTTTAGCACACTTGGATTCAGGCCATGAGGTCCTGGCAACCTATCTGCATTTGCTTTCATTAGTTTCTCAAGTACTTGGTCCCTCATGATAAAGACTATCCCAAGACACTTGCTTCCACTCCCTTATCTCTTACCTTAAGGATGTTTTTCGTAGCCTCTGGTACAAAGAAATATGGGTTCAAATTATTTCCCTGTTCCCAATGTTGCTTTTTGCCATTTCTGTTAAGATCGACCCAAACTGTCAGATATATGTGAATGATTTTGTTTTCTTTTACCCTGCTTTCGGAATCATAAACGTGTCTTCTTTACTGGCAGATCACAAGCAGCCTCACATAAACATCTTTAGTCGCTGGAACAAGACTGCAGAAGTGAAACTGATGGTCGAGGAAGGCAGGTTTTACTCTGAGATGCAGCAGGGTCCAGTATTACCAATCAGCTGGGGTAACATAAACAGTGTGGAATTACATACCAGTGTGTCATTGGTGCCATCTTCCAGTCCGGTTCAACTGAAAGAACGAAACAGAAAGAAACAGACTCAGGGCCAAGGTCTGCCAAAATACCCACTGACACACACACACACACCACCCGAAGACCCAGAATATTCATCAAGCTTCAAGCTTCCTGCACTACAGGATATCCCAAAGTGCTTCAGAGCCAATGAAGTACATTCCAAACATGGTGATAACTGAAAGGGAGGTGACAGCCAATTTACACCGAGCAAGATCACAGAAACAACCAAAATCTGTTTGTTTTTTCCTTTGTGCAGTCATGTGGGTGGAAGGGAGAACTGTCCATCTTTAATGGAATGGGGTCTTGGTCAGCAGGCGAGCAGCCTTTGCTTTAACATTAACCACTGAGGGAAGGAGCTCACAGGCAACATGATCCTGTCAGCAGATACCATGGAAACAGGTCTTGGAGTGGTTGGTGACCAGTTGACACCACAAACCCATTTCAGACCAATTACATACCCAATTCCTTTCTCCAAATGAGAATTCATCAACACAACATCATATGATGCTGCTTGACCTGCTGTGTTCATCCAGCCCCATGCTTGTTAACACAACATCATAGCTGCTTTCAGTAAGAGCCAGTTCCATTTGTAATCAATTGCTTCTACTTTTCCCCACTTTTCAACCAAACAAAGATAGGCCAATGGAAGCAGGACTGTACGACAGCAAAAAATCCGGCAGGAGTTGCACAATTTGAAGATCAAGTGGCACTGCACAGTTTTCGCTTCAGCAACACAACATCATGTTACTCTCAGGAGCAGTGATTTTTGAAACAGTGACTCCCAGAGTCTTTGATTTCAGAAAATGACTGCTTTTGCATTGGTCCAGCTTCACCGTGTGACAGATCTCTGAGGAACTGCACTCAGAAGCCTGTAAACAAAAAGCATCTATTGTCTCCTTCTGAGAACGAGCAGTCAGAAGAGCCTCAAGACTCTAAAACGAGAGAATTCGAGTCCGAGTAAAGACCTAGGTCCACCTGGTCAGCTCCCGAATCAGAAATCGACCAACCCTGCACAAGAGAACAGTGTGTTACCAACGTTTTAAATAATCAAGAGGACTGTAAGGAATAACTCATCCCATCTCGTAGTTGTACTTTGGATGGACAGAACTGGTTTCTCCCAGTCCATATTTTTCCAACCATAATATTTGTGACAAACCATCTGTTTTTGTTGGTCTTATTTTCGAACGAATGTGAGCGCGCGGGTTTTTAAGAGAGATAGTTTCAGTCGCATAGCGGTTGGTGATCAAAAACAATAAGATGTTTACTTCAGAGGGGAACCTGCTCCCATTCCTTGCTTTTATTTTAAGCTTTACTTGTTGCATTCACTGTCACCATTTCCTCTCTCCCCTCCCCCCAGCCCAAGTGGGACTGTTTGTTCTTTCATGTCTGGCAGTTAGACACACCATTGTTCTGCCATTCTCACGTTCTGATCACTTATTCTGTACTATCAATATCTTTTCTCTCCCAGCACGCCATGGACCCACTATTGCATAAATGCTGTTCCTTTCACGTCAGCTCTTAGGAAGAATCATCTAGACTCAATAAGGTTAGCTTGCTCCTGACCCGCTGTGATTCTCAGCTGTTTTTGTCTTCAGTACAGATTCCAGCATCTGCAGTAATTTGCTCCTACATTATGTTTACAACAGAGTTATTTCTCTATTAATGACAAATTCCATTGCAAATTAATTTTGCCCTGAACAGAAGTTTGTCAGCTAAATTTATCACTGCTAGCATTGTCAAACATTGTCTTTAAATTAATTCACAGGAGGTGCTGTCACTGATGAGATCAGTATCTCCTGCCCGGGGACAGTCCAGGGTCAACCACGTTGCTGTGGAGTAGAATCAGATCAGGACAGCAGATCTCCTATCATAAAAATGAACCAACAGCGCTTTCCTAGTCATGATGAGAGTTGGAATTCTGCATTAATTTAATTTTTACACAAGTTCAAATCCCATCACCTACAAAGAAGCTGAGTGCCCAGAACATGACCTGGGTGTCTGCATGACTAGCCTAAGGATAAGACCAGCGGGTCAGCACCAACCTATGTCTGAATGTGAGACCCAATGGAAATGGCCAACAGTGGATGAATAAATTGGACACTCAGACATTTGTGACAACTTCTGCAACAGTGGGGCTGGATTATCGACACCCTCTCCCCAACTGAGCTGCAACACACTGCTGACAAGGTCAATCACCTCTCCAGCCTGTCTCTCCACGGTCCGAGTCCGGGTGCTTTGAAGCTGGCAAGTTGGCACTCACCTTTCCTTTGACCTCGATTTTTGAGTTTTGGCTCTCGCTGGTCTTTGCAGTCGCTCATTCACAGTCCCAGATCTCTGAACCCAGCCTCTTGGCAATCGCAGTGTTCGTCTGGGCCCTCTCCTTAACCTGCAGCAGGAACTCTGCAAGCAAAGCAAACATGTGACCAACTGCTTTACAAAGATGTGAGCACTCCGGCACCAAACAACAGTGGTAAAGGCACCGTCTTTAAACCTGAACCATTGCTCAGAAGGCCCTCCCCAAACTTTCCACTCAATCGTTGTGCTGGGTCATGATGGAACAGCTCATTAAGAGCCCACATTCAGTAATCCAAAGACCAGGAATTCTGCATCCAATTATGTTGTCTAGTAGGATTCTCCAGAACTTGCAACAGTGCATCAGCAGCTGACTTTTCCCACTGAACAAACAGAGACAGTGCAGCAATATTCCTCATGGAGGGGTTGGGCTCTCAGACAGCGCAGCACCCCCTCAGCACTGCACGGAAATGCCACATGGCCGTATTCTGCGAGGGAGCTCCCAACACACCCAGACCCTGAATGTGGAGGTTTGGAACTCTGAGCAGGGACTCCCTTGAGGGCACATCACCTCCTGTTTCATATTTCAATGACATCGGGATGGTGCAAGTTTCAGTGCTGAGTGAAAATTGTCAATCCCTTCTCCAAAGAAGAAAGATTGTCAGCCAGAGGGAAACAATTGCATTAATGCAGCACATAATATCATGGGTCATCCCAGTGGTTTACAGCTAATCAAGTCTTTCTGAAGTGTCATCACAAAAGGCAACACAGCACCCAATTTGTTCACAGCAAGCTCCCGCAAAACGACAAGATCACATGGACCAGTATGTTAGCTTAAAAATACGTGATAATGCTCAGGAATAAATATAAATGACTCCCCTGTTCCATGATGGAACAAGAGCCCTTGGAATATCTTTCATTGGCAGGGGAATTGAGTTCAAGAGCCACAGGTAATGCTGCAGTTCTATAAGACTCTGGTTAGACCACACGTGGAATACTGTGTTCAGTTCTGGTCACCTCATTATGGGAATGATGTGGAAGCTTCAGAGGGTGCAGAGGAGATTTACCAGGATGCTGCCTGGACTGGAAGGCAGGTCTTATGAGGAAAGGTTGAGGGAGCTAGGGCTTTTCTCATTGGAGCGAAGAAGGATGAGAGGTGACTTGATAGAGGTGGACAAGATGATGAGAGGCATAGATAGAGTGAATAGTCAGAGACTTTTTCAAGGGTGGAAATTACTGTTACGAGAGGGCATAATTTTAAGGTGATTGGAGGAAGGTATAGGGGAGATGTCAGAGGTAGGTTCTTCACACAGAGCGGTGGGCGTGTGGAATGTGCTGCTGGCAGTGGTAGTGGAGTGAGGTACTTCAGAGACTTTAAGCGACTCTTGGATAGGCACATGGAGGATAGTAAAATGTAGGGTATGCAGGGTAGATTGATCTTCGTAGGATAATAGGTTGGCACAACATTGTCGGCGGAAGGGCCTGTACTGTGTTGTACTGTTCTATGTTCTATCCGGCTGGGATGAACTTGGTCGAAGATAGTCTCACAGCTTTACCAGGTGGATCACCACAAGGGATCTCCCGAGTGACTGCATGCTCTGACTCTGAATGGATTACTTGAACTCCAGGCGACCTTCAGCTCCGACTGTTTGGTTGTTTGAGACAACGGGCGGGTCTTCAGCTGGGAATGAGGCTGAAAACAATACAAAAAGGTGAGAAAGAACTACTTATGGACATTCATCAGAACAGTGTAAAACCTGAGCAGGCCATTCAGCCCACTCCGCCCTTCTAGATTATTAACGATCTACTACATCAACCCCATTTTTCCCATCTCTTGATAACTTATCTGTCCAGCAAGTTCGACTTTCTCATCTAAACACATTGCTTGTTACATTTCAATTCCCCCCACCTAAGATTACTGACTGCTGGTGGGTCTCCTCATCTGAGGAAGGATGTTCTGCTTAGGTAGGGAGTGCTGTGAAGGTTTACCAGACAGATTGCCAGGATAGCAGGAGTGATGTATGGATGGGTTATGATTGTATTCACTGGAGTTTAGAGGAGCAAGGTTGGGGGAGGAATCTTAGAGAAACCTGTGCCCTTCTAACTGGGCTAGGCAGAGTTGAATGCAGGAAGGATGTTCCTGATGACTGGGGTGTCCAGAACCAGGGGATCACAGGGTAAGCTATTTGGAACTGAGACAAGGAGAAATGTCATCACCCAGAGATGGGGCGCCCTTGGAATTCTCTGCCACAGACAGCAGTTGAGGCCAAAAAACTGTATATTTTCAAGGAGTTAGATAGAATTCTGAGGGCCAAAGGGATTGGAGAGTTTGGGGAGAAAGCAGGAACAGGGGACCAAGTTGTATGATCAACCATGGTCAGACTGATCCTGCTCCTCAAAGAGCCAAATGGCCTGTACCTGCCTCTATTTCCACGTTTCTAAGCCTTTGAGTTATTCCTGAGATGTAGAATTTGAACCAGCTCAGCTGTTCCGTTGCAGCGTGTTTACGGGAAGTTTGACCAGCATCAATGTACCTGCCGCAAATCAAGGTGAGACTCCAATTGGAACACAGATGAAGTGACCAATATAGAGCTGGGATCGGTGTCAGAGCAACACAACCTGTATTCAATACAGCACCTCGGATATGGGAGACCATCCCACCGTGACTGACTGCAGAATTCTCTGACATGACCATGCCAGACTCGGAAAAGTCAAACCAAAAGCTCAGTTGGAGGGGTCGGATCTAAGAAGGATCTCAATGAAGTCTGGGGCGAGAACTCTGAAGCTTAACGGTAATGGCTGGCGAGGGATAACGCCAACAGCCGGGGGTGGGGGGAAGGGGGAAATGACTGAGAATCAAGGGAAGCTCGGTGTGCCAGGAGACTCGGGACTGGAGAACACTGCCGGTTGCGGGGTGGGGGGACCCTAGGCTGGCTGGCAGGAAAGGCAATGTAAGGAGGAAACAGGCTCAGGATTCTCACACACAAATTCCTATTGAGTAAGGCTCAGCTTGTGTTCACACTCAATCCCTCCGTACAATGGTCAGAAGCTCCTGGAGATCCGCGATATAAAAACACCATACCTGATCCCGGGCAGAAGAAGATTCCCAAAGCGTGTCTACTATCCACCGATTTTATCCGGAAGCCTTTATCACTGGCAACAAGGAACAAAAACAACCATCTCAGAAAAGGTTTGCACAACCGGAACGAGACAAAAATCTCCTTGTTCAGAACCGGGAGAGAATTATCTCGAAATGCAGCGACTGACCGCAGTAAAACCCATGACATTGGTGTCTCCAACCAGCAAGCTTCACAACGGGGCTCACCACTCCCACAGTCCAATAGCCCAGCCCGCCCCACCCCCCCCCACCCCCTCCTCCCCACCCCCCCCGACCCCCCAGAGAGTCCTCCCCACAAAGCTGCAGCATTCAGAGCAGCCCAACTGTGCCAGCCCCTCTCTATCACATGACCTCCCTGCCGGCCTCGGCTATGTTCAAAGCTGTCTGGGTTCTCACCTCCTGCCTCCCCAGGGCCGGTCCAAGGTGCGCTCGTCCGGCCGAGCAGAGTCAAGTCACGGTGTCTCAACTTGCAGCTGGAACCAAGCAAAGTCGGGAAGCGTCTTGCGAAGAGGCCACAAGGCAGATATGGACCGATGTCAGCGAGTGGGTGACAATCTGGCAGATGGGTGCATAATGTGGAAAAACATGAAGTCGAAGGGTCACTGCATTAGTTAACTCTGTTTCTCACACAGATGCTGCCAAACCCGCTGGGTTTCTCCAGTAATTTCCGTTTTTGACAGAAACAACAGGAGATGGGGAATTTTTCACGGGGATGCCGCTGAAATCTATCAAGTTGAAGGGTAATTTGGCATTGCCGTCAATAGCCCTCAGAAACCAGAGCTCTGATCAATCACCTTGATGATAGAAGGGGCATTTAATTCGCTATTTGGAATTATGTAACTGATTTACAATGGATTTTCAAATTTCTTTCTTCGTCATGTTTATTGCCCGTCCCTAGTTTCCCCGAGAAAAGGTGGTGGCGATCTGCTTTCTTGAACCAGTGCAGCCCAGGAAATGCGCTGTAGTGCAGGAACGGCGATATATTTCCACGTCAGGGTGGTGAGGGGCTCAGAAGAGAACTTGCCAGGGGGTGGTGTTCCCACGTATCTGCTGCCTTCCAGATGGAAGTTGTTGCAACTTTAGAGGGAATGAGCGAGAATGAGCCCAAGAGCGACACACAATAAGCAAAAGCAAGAGAGAGAGAAAGGAGAGAGAGAGAAAAAAGAGGGAGAAAAAGAGAGAAAAAAAGAGCGAGAGAGAGAGAAAGACACAACGAGCGACAGCGAGAGACAGACACACACACGAGCAAGAGCGAGAGAATGAGTGAGAGCAAGAGAGAGATAAGGGAGAGAGAGCTTTCATTGAGAGAAATTCCAGACATGGACGTGAGCCGGGAACTGGTGTTTCCAAGCAGGAAGACGACCTGAAGGGCAAGCAGATACTTACTGAAAGGTGAGAAATGCTTGCTGTAGATCTTCAGTCGTCAGTTGTGGTGAAAAGTCATGGATTTCAATGATGTGCCTGAATTCTAGGCATGCCGTCTGGTCCTCCCATGACAGGTGGGTGGAATAGTCAGCGGTAGGTTGCTCAACACTGATGCTGATCTCCCCCATGCAAGCCGAAAGCTGCAACAACCAAAAGGCAAGGTTAGGACCGGGTTAGGAGAGAACAGCTAAGTATCCAGGAACAAACCAATCGGCCACTAATATTTACTGAACGACAAAATACTCTGGATGCTGGAGACATGGAATCGACGCAGCGAACTGCTGGAGAAACTCAGCAAGTCTGGCAGCATCTGTGCAGAGAGAGAGAAAAAGAGAAAAACAAGATTCCAGGTTGAGGTTCTCCTCGGACACCTCTTCCCGTAATGAAGAAACCTGGAGGTGGACGTCAAACAGGAACTTCTGTCCCTATTGCCAGACCCGCTGAGTGTCTCCAGCAATTCTCTGCATTGGTGCCCAGTTACCAGCATCCACAGTATTTCGCTCTCATGGGTTGACCAAAACTCAAAGCTACACCGAAAGAGCATCCCCGACGAGCAAGTGGGATTTCCAAAAACATTCTCGGATGTAGACGGTCCTGGTGAATCGAACAATTTATTTGATTTATCCTTTCAACAACAAAACACACACACACACATAGCTTGGAAGTTCAATGATCTGAAGCTCAAACACAAACACGAGAAGCAGATTTAACAATAAATGTCTCAGATCAAGGGGGAGGCAACATCCTGCTGGTTTTATCACTAGACTATTAAGCTCTAAGTCCACCATGTTCCGGGAACCCAGCAGAACTTGAATTCAGTAATTTTGAAACAAATCTGGGATGAAGAGTTTAATGAGGACCGGGAATCCATTGTCGATGGCTGTAGAAACCCATCTGGTTCAGGAGTGCGCTTTACAGAAGGGGGCTGCCATCCTTATCTGGTCTGGCCGACAACGTGACTCCAGGCCCACAGCAAGACATTAGGGATAGACAATAAATGCTGGCTTATGCTCTCATCCCATGAATGAATGAATGCATGAAGGAATGCATGAAAGAATGCATGAATGATTGCATGAAAAACCAAGTCCCTGTCAGACTTGGACCCATTGTGTGACACGTCTTCCCCTGCACTTGTTTTTTCATTGGTTTTCATTCGGACCTGTGCATTGAGAGTGGATCATGGTGTTTACCTCTATAAGTAGCTCTGTAAGGTCATCAGTGGGGCGTGCAGAATCCCCATGGCCTGTCTCAGCGTTGACCCCGTGTTCTCCCGCAGTGATGTCTCCGATGTGCTGCAGCTGTGTAGAGATGCTGCAGGCTTGCTGCTCAGCCAGCACTGGGTTCTCCATCCCCAGAGGCTGCCGGCAGTGCTGCAGACTAGCCGCGGTACCGGGACCGCTTCGCCGAGCCTCAGCCTGTGAGCAGTGCCCCGTCCACCGAAACCCGAGTTTCACGCCGCGTTCCGATGACAGCTCCGCATCTCCCGCTCCTGGGCTGCTCACCTCGGCTCCCTCCGCAGCGGCCCACCGCTCGCTCTCCTCCTCCCATCTGGGATCCTGCTGTGCCGTCAGCTCCTCCATTGCCGAGGCTTCGCTTGGCCTGTCCTATCGGAGATCACTTGGATATACTGCTGCCTGGAGGGGGAGGCAGTAGATGGCTGACCTCCTTCCTTCACTGTTATTTCACCAGAGGATACAACACACTGTGGGGTCATGTCTTGAACAGCATGGCCACTCTGTCCATCTCCCACCTCCTCAGCAACAGGAGGCACACTGTTGCAACCAATCCTATCTTTCCTTGCTCCTCCTGTTCCTTCCTTGGCCTCCCTTTTGGAACAGGAGCGGACATCGCTGCTTTGATCCCCGCGACTGTGGTGGTGAGACCTGGGAGTGTAAGAGGGCCTCTTCCGCTGGGATCTCCAAGGCCTGTCACAGGGGGCTGCGGATACCTTATCCGGCCTCTCACCGCTGTTCCGTACTCCCCTGCGACGCGGAATCTCAGCGCTGGCCTGCCTCTCTTCTAGACCTGGGTGTAATCTGGGAAAAACAGGGAATTGAAAATTGGTTACAACACCACAAGACTATCAGGGGAACGCATGCTTTCGCTGTTTGCCTACCTCCTCCTGGTTAGTCAAAGCAGTCTTAGGCCCGAGACTCCCAGTGCAGAGGGCAAGCACATGGCAGACCCATTGGGAGAACAACAACCACAATGTTCATTGATCCAGCACCTTAAATATCGGGAACTACCCCAGAACTCTTAACAGGAGGATTAGAGCATGCACTGGAGGAGGTTACAGAGGTGGGGAGAGGGTGTAGGGGCCGGAGGAGGTTACAGAGATAGGGAGGGGATGTAGGAGTTGGAGGAGGGTACAGAGGTGGGGAGGGGTGTAGGGACCAGAGGCTGTTACAGCCATGGCGAGGGGACGTAAGAGCTGGAGGAGGTTTGGGACATGGCGAGGGGATGTAGGGACCGGAGGAGGTTTG
>JAHRHZ010000003.1:4622781-4641272 GCA_024137785.1 Ginglymostoma cirratum
TCTCCTGGATGTTCAGACTGGAGCCCATGCGTACGATCTCGTCGACAGAGCCTACTTAGTCCAAGTATGTTACATATTGACGAGGCCTGACAAAGTAGGTGTAGGGAGGCTGTTTCTCCTACCTGAACTCAGTCTGGGACCAGGGGCACAGTTTCTGAAAGAGGGACAAGCCACTGGGGACTGAGGGAGGGAGAACCTCTTCACTCAGACACTGGTGCATCTTTGGACCTGTCTACCCCAGAGAGCTGTGGGAGCTCAGCCATTGTCTATGTTCGACAGAAAACAAGACCTTTTAAAAACACCTAGAAATAAAGGAGAGAGTACAGGAGAGTGCCTCTGAGGGAGATGATCCGCCAACTGCTGGGATAGCAGAGTTGGCCGGGGTGGGGGGGCAGGCTGAGGGTCAGAATGGCCATCTCCTTTCCCTATTTTCTACCTTCCTGTGCAACAGCCCATGGGTACTGTTCCAGTTTTTTTCCTTCAACACCCTTCTGGGAAATAGGGCTGACTGCTGGAGAACAAAATTACTGTGCCAGGCGTGAGCCCGAAACTCAGTTATCAGTAGCTGTCTTCCTTTCTGGACACAAAATCCATCCACCAACTTGAAATCAATGAAGGGGTCAGGAATCAGAGGAAACAAAATTATCCTGAAGCCCGCGATTTCTTGAGACACAAGGGAAGTCAGTGCATGGAACACTGCCATGTTCCACCCAGTAAGATGACAAATTCTCCCTCCAAGACACTCACCATCCTGACTTGGAAATACAATCGTCATTACTTCACCGTCGCTGGGTCAAAATTATCTAGCGAACACACTGTTTGTCTTCCTACAGTAGTGGTTCAAGAAGGCAGCTCAGGCACCTGGGGATGGGCCATAAATGCTGGGCCCAGCCAGTGACACCCATGTCCTATGAGAAAAATCTTATCTTGAAGGACTCAGAAATCCCTAATTCTTTCCTGGTTCATACTTTTTTTTAAAGTTACTCTTGAATGGGATGAGGGCATCGCTAGCTAGCTAGCCTGCATTTATTGCCCAGAGGGCAGTTGAGAGTCAACCACATTGCTGTGGGTCTGGAGTCACATGTAGGTCAGACCAGGTAAAGATGGCAGTTTCTTTCCCTAAAGGGCATCAGTGATCCAGATGGGTTTTTCCAACAACGGATTCATGGTCTTCAGTAGATTCTTAATTCCAGATATTTTTATTGAATTCAAATTCCACCAAGCGCCATGGACAGGATTTGAACCCAAGTCCAGTCTGGGGACTTATCTGGGTCTCTAGATTAACAGTCCAGTGATAATACCACTAGGCCAGCCAACAAGCACTGTGGGCCTGTTGCTTTACACACATCGGGCAGTGTTTTTACCCAGAGATCCAACGGTGCTCACAGCTCATCCCTGCTGGATTTCAAATTCTTACCCAAAGCTAGACGCGAACAAACCAGTATCTGTGTATTGCAGGGACTCTTGTGACGTTGTTAGTTAGGAGACAAACTGACACTCGAAGTCACAAAATTGGGCCCAGTGCTGGGAAGTTTCGCGTGCAAATCTCACTCCATCACACACAGCAAATGAAAATCACCAAGCCAGCACATTCGTTAGACTCGGTTTAATTCCATCTTTCCTCTGAAAAAATAGCTGAGAAGTTCAAAACTATCCGAACGTACGTTAGGTCACAAAATAGTGCGACAGAAAAATATATCTATTTCTCACAGTCTGCTTCAAGTTGGGGGTCAGACACTGATTAGATGGTGATGCTCTGTCTTCAGAGACAGGGCAATGCTCGCAGATGGGATTCGCCAATGGATCTGGGCTTCAGAACAGTTGCCCTGGAAGGAAGGGAGCAAGCACCCAGGAATGCAGGTATCTTTCAGAAATCTTGTCAGGATAGGGAAGGAGTCAGGGGGATGTGGGGCTTGGGTTCGGCCTTATGCACACTTCCTCCGGCCAGCTGAAGTGGTGATGCTAGTCTGTGGGTGGACAGCCTGGAGGTCTGGCTGCCCCTCTCTGATACCCTCACCTGGACGACACAACTCCCCCCAACCCAGCCAGGGGGAGAATTTAACACACCACTGTCCCTCCGACCTGCCCCGCCATCATTCCTCACATCCGCTTTCCTCTATCACAGTTGATTCCTCGATGGATCGAGAATCTATCGATTCCCAGCCTTAACTATATGCCACGAGCCACAGTAGGATCAGTGAGAAACTCAGAGAGAAGAAAAACCCAATATTTTCTGACTATTTTATTCCAGTGAGGTTGAGGCCATTTTTTTGGTTGTAACCCATCCACTTGGAACAGGAGGAGGCCAATCAGCCCTTCGAGCATGTTCTGCCGCTTGTTACGGTCATGGTCCTCCTTTCTCCCCAGGCTCTTTACCCCCTTCAGTTCTAAGGCTTGCCATTGAGAGCTGATTGATCACTGGAAATGGATAACCAACTCAGAGTGCATTTCAGCTCCCTCGTCTGCACCTTCGAAATCCAGGCTTGGTTTTCCGTCCTCACAGTGCAACGTGGTTCTGGCCCTGACCTTATCAATGTGCTTTTCACAGGCAGGATGGAGCACATGGCTTAACCAATGGGATCAATGTTTTTGTTCAAATCATGGATTGAGGTCCCTTTGTCTCTCTCTATTCAATATTTGGTCAAATGACGCGAGTTGTCGGGTGATAATGGAAACTGCAATCGCTTGAACTGCTCCCTCAGCCTTGCTGCAGCATCTATTGATGTGGTAATACATGCAGATTTTTTCCATTAGGCCATACGAAATAGGAGCAGGAGTAGGCCATTCGGCCCCTTGAGCCTGGTCTGTCGGCTGACTCACAGGCAAGAGAGGAAGCATTGAGGGGCTGAATGGCCCACTCCTCTTTGAATGTTCCTGAGGAGAGGAATTGGAGAGGGCTAACTGGGCGGATTTTTGGAGAGATCAGATCGGAGATGTCATCATGGTGATCTCTCCCTCACACTTGGACTGTGGTCTGCATTAGAGAAACACATCTGACTGGCTGGTCAAGACCAAGTGCGGTCAATCGATCTGGAGAACGGGGGTTAGCCCTTAGCCCATTTCAAACCTCCTTCATGGAAATTGCATCACATGTTTCACAAACACTCTTGCTCTCTCAGGTGTCTTCCTCGCAGATCACCAGCTCAGCTCCCAGTTGCAGTAAGACCACCTTCAGTCCCAAAACGTCCTGCCTCAGTCAGGTGAGGGGACCGACTGGACACTGCATAAAGCTGTACAGTGAGGTTACGTTCAGGGTACACACCTCTCCTGTGACATCCATCCATCCACTCTAGCCCAGGTTACACACACACAGAATTCCGAGATGGATGGGATGGCCGGTTGACGATGCAGAGCAACACCAACAGTGTGAGGTTACCCTGAAGGATTCACCTTCACCATCTCCAAACCCTTGCCTGAAGCATAGTGATCCCCAAGTTAATTCATCACCAATTATCTCCCACCCTCTCTCTCTGACAGAGTAGCCCCATGGTCAGATTTTGGTGACCTTCACCTTGACCTTGTTGGGATTGCAGCATCGCCTCTGTGCTGTGACCACGGATTATTGTCCCCCACCCCCCCGCTCACTGACAGCATTGCCACCACCAACACTTTGAACAAGATGTCACACATCCATTGGTGGAACCTCCCATTCCTGGTCTCACCCGTGGAGCAAACCTGCAGCAGGCAGATGGGATCCTCCACCACTGCAGCTGCCACCGTGGGCCTGAAGGGAGGAGAGGGAGCAGCGCTAAGCTGGTCTGGTCTCCACGTGACTCCAGACACAAGGTCCTGGTTCAACCAGCCTCTCCCTCCCTCCCCACCCAACCCAGTTTGAGACCTGATTGGAAACATTCAAGGAAAGGAGGTGGAGATGAGGAAAGGAGGTTTTTGTTGATGTCCCTATAACATTGGCTGGATTTGTTTGAGCGTCAGGTTTCTGAAGATGAAGCATCCGTTCCTAAGAGCCCAGGATAACCTCGAAGTGCTGGCCACCCCATCGAGGGACATCCCCACCCACCCACCCACAACGGGTGTAGACAACTGACAGTCTGGTAGGTGCCAAGGTCCCACTCCATGGGAGGTTGAGAAGTGCATAGTCAGGGCATTGTCACCCAATATCAGCATCAGAGAGAGTGCCCGCTTCTAAATCTCTTGTGCCACTTGTTCCAGCCTCTGTGCCAGGTCTCAGATCTGTGCCCAGGACTCTGTGAGTTCTTGCACCCGTGTCTCAAGAACAGCACGCATGACCGAATACCTGCAGAGAGAAACAGCATCAGGTTTCTTTGTCCATACTCAACGACAGTGCGGTACTCCCTTAGTACTGCCCCGGGGCAGGGTCAGCCTGGTGGGGAGGCGGGGTACAGCTGTGGGACAGTGCGGTATTTCCTCAGTACTGCCCTGGGGCAGGGTCAGCCTGGGACGGGGTCGTACAGCAGTGGGACAGTGAGGTATTCCCTCAGTACTGCCCCAGGGCAGGGTCAGCCTGGTGGGGAAAGGGGTACAGCAGTGGAATATAATACACAACGTTTAGCTTCGGGGACAGTGCGGCACTCCCTCAGTACTGCATTGCAATTTCCTACTTAAACGTGTCATGTTACTGTTAAATCCTCCCACTTGTACATACATCTTCCAAAGAAGTAACATCAGGGAGATATAGTGAGAATTATGAAGTTATTCTCTCAACCAGCACAGTGTTTGGAGGTCTGACTAAAGTTCAGAAAGTAATGATTCAGGCATTAATTGTCTGTCATGGACTCCCTTCCTTGGCCCAACACGTGAATATAACAAAGACCTTTAACAGATTGGAACATGAACTCACTTGCGTGTTAATTTCTTCACCTCTCGATCTTCCTCTTCCTTCAGTTTGACAATGAAGCTCTGCAGCACTGGCATTTCAAACTTAATATACTGAGCAACCTGGGGAGAGGGGACCGGAAAAGAATAGAAGATTCTGGAAATACACAAACAAGCAGATGTACTAAATAAGCCCAGTGGTTTCACTCTGAAAACACGGGTGATGGGAGCAATCGAGAGTCATTAGAACAATGGATCCGACATGCACCCGTCACGCGTATTCCCCTCCTTACTTCCTGAGATTTAGCTGAGAATCCAAAAGGGGAGACAGATCACATTTTCATAAATCTCACATGTGCTTGTGCAAACATTTCTCATTAGAATGTAAAATTCCTATGTAAACATGTCACATTGTAATGATACCTTCCCGCCTGTGGTGGCACTGCAGCGCTCCAGCAGTGCCTTCCATTGCTCATTCTCCTGCCTCCAATTCTCCACTTGGTGTCAGTTATTCCCAGTTAAGTATTGAATGGTTACAGCACAGAAGAGAAAGCCTTCAAACCTGTGTGCTCACAACATGACCTGGGTCTATGGATTAATAGTTGAGTAATAACATTACTCGGCCGTCCTCCCCACTTCCACAGGTCTTGCTTTCGTCCATCGGGAGTCTCCCAGAGACTGACAGCCCCTGTCAAACCCATCAAACAGCAGAGGATTCCCAATTCCAACTGGACTCGCGCAGAATCACAAACAATGAGAATCAAACAGGTACTCACATCGTAGGTGACCTCTTCCCCCAGATCCTTCTCCATCAGAAAGATTTTCGCTATGGCTTCACAGGGTCCCTGAAGGATGCGGGAGATCAGGGGGAAGTCTGAATCCTTCAACTTGGTCCTTTCTGCGGAGTGGGGGGAAGGTGGAGAGAGGGAAAGGGAGACAGAAAGAGAGAGAGTCAGAGAGTCGGAGAGAAAAAGAGACAGAGTCAGAGAGACACAGGCAGCAAGAGAGAGAGAGAGAGAGAGAAGAAACAGACAGAGCAGAACAGACACAGAGAGAGATGGTTAGAGAGAGAGGTAAAGAGAGAGAGAAAGAGAGACAGAGTCAGAGAGAGAGTCGGAGAGAGAAAGAAAGAGAGAAACAGACAGAGACAGATAGAGAGAGAGAGAGACAGACAGAGACAGAGAGTGAGACAGACAGAGACAGAGAGTGAGAGAGAGAGAGACAGAGACAGAGACAGACAGATAGACAGACAGACAAAGAGCGAAACAAACAGAGAGATGGTTAGAGAGAGAGATAGAGAGAGGGAAGCATAGAGAGTCAGAGAGAAAGAGAGAGTGTGAGAGAGAGATAGAGAGAAAGACAAACAGAGAGACGGTTAGAGGGAGAGACAGAGAGAGTGAGAGTGTGAGAGACAAAGACAGAAGGAGAGTCAGAGAGCGAGAGGGAGATAGATAGAGACGGAGACACCAATTAGAGAAAGTGTCCGCACCCCTGAGCGAAATGGTTCCTTTTTCCCCCCCTCACCACAGCAGGAGGGGTACGGTGTGCCCCATTCTCTGTGACAATGTGAGAAAGTGAGGAGGAGGTGGCTGTTCAGCTGTTGCAGCTTGCTGTGCCCTTCAGATGGATTCTGGTCAACCTTCACCCAGCCCCTGTGCCAGCCCCACACCCGCTTCTCTCAATTCCCCCCCGAAATATCCAACAGTCTTCCATCGCAGGCGTGAATCACCTCAGCAATGGACCATTCACAACCATCTGGGATAGGGAATTCCGAATAGGACAAGAAACCTCTCCCTCGATCCCAGAATGATCAGCCCCTTATCCTGAAGCAGTGCCTGGACTCTCCAGCCAGGAGGTCTGAATATCACTCCTATCAGTTTGAAGAGAGACAGAGTGAGTTCACCCAGCCTGCCTTCACGGAGAAGCCTATCCCATCTCGGGCACTGGCCTGGGGTACCCACACCAGTACAGTCTGCGAAACGGCCCCCTCCTTCCTCAGCAATGCCCAGCCCCAAGCTGCACAAAGCTGGTGATGGGCAGGCTTGGTGGGTAAGGCGCACCAAATAGGGGGTCACAAGGATAGCCTGGGTGGGTTTGGGTGGGATGCTCTTCAGAGGGCCAGTGTTGATTCGATGGGCTGAATGGCGTCTTTCCACACTCTGGGGATTCTAAGATGTATAGCTCTGGTCTCACCTGCACACACAGTCTGACTTTGTTCCTTCCATCCCTCAATGCCTGACCAATAACGTCTGACATGCCATTCGGCCTCCTCATGGCCTTGCTGGCTCTGCCCTCTCTCCCCTCTCGCTAATATCTTGGAATATCCCCAGTGCTCTGACTGTTTCGGTGAGGCTGTGGTTGGCTACGTGTGCTGTGGTACTGCTGGAGGATGGCATCTATGGGACATTCACACCACCCTGCAGGAGGTGCTGGTGCACACCGGCCAAGTGGCACTGTTCCCATCCACTCTCTCACTCCATGCTCTTGTTCAGGAGCTGGGCACAGACCATGCCCAGCCTTCACTCTGATTCATCTCCTCTTGGCAAACGAATGCCACACAATGGTACCAGCTGTCGGGCCCAATCAGCACAAGTGCTTTGGATGTGACGTTGGCTCAATTGGGTCAATGGCTGTGCCCCCACTCGAAAACTTGGTTGGGCAAGAGCTCAAGTTAAAGGTAACATCACGAGACATGTACTCACCTCCACTGGTGTGGACAATATAAAGTGCAAACTCGTCAGAACTGTTCTCAATCTGAAACAAGAGGAGAGAGAAAAAAAAACGCCACGTCACCAAATTGTTTCGTTCGCCTTGCACTTTCTTCGAGGATGGCAGGGGAGGGGGGGGCGGGGCCCGGGGGGCATCCCGTGCTCGGGGGGTGGGTGGGGCAGCTGATTCCTGGCCAAGGGGTGGGTTTGACCAATCAGGCTGCGGGAGACGGAGGGATGGATGGATGGATCAAACTGTAGACCATGTGGGGGCTCTCTGTGACGATGCCAGGGCTGACGGCGGTGGGTCAGAGGTGGGAGCGCACAGGAGAAGCGAGGCACAGTGGCATTTGTTTGAGGTTCAACAAGGGCCAACATCGCAGCTATTCTGGTACAGTCACTGTGGATAACAGCAGCAGACAAAGGAACGGACCAGGCCTTTCAGCCCATCGAGTCAGCTCCACCATTCAATTCATGGCTGATCTGATCATCTCCAACTCCACCGTCCTGCCTTTTCCCCCATAACCTTTGATTCCCTCACTGATTAAAAGTCTCTCTCAGCCTTGAATTCACTGAATGACCCAACCTCGACAGCCCTCTGTGGTAAAGAATCCCACTGATTCACTCCCTTCCGAGAGAAGAGATTCCTCCTCGTCTCTGTCTGACATGGGTGACCCCTGACTCTGATGCCCCTCTGCTTTCCCCTTGTGGCAGAGTCTCAGACCAATCTCTCCATATCTGCCCAGTGAAGTACCCCTACCAATTGTGGACCAATTGAGGGTTAGTGTAGGCTTGTTGGGCCGAAGGACCTGTTTCCACCACTGTCGGGATTCGATGAAATGTAAAAATTCTCTGAAATTGTGTATTTTCAATCAAGTCACTTTTTTTTTTTGTTCTTGCCAGTGAGTCCACAGCCGCATAATCCCCTCCATCCCCTGGATCAGCCTAGGAAAGTTTCTCTGGACTGCCTCCAATGCCAACCTATCTTCCCTTAGGTAACTGTGTCCCCAAAACTGATCCCTGTGGCCAGTCCACTAGTTTGAACAGGATTCCAACATCCAAATACCACCTTTTCATCACTCTCTGTCTGCAATTAGCCAGTCCTCTATCTATGTTAATATCCAATCCCAGATACCATGGGCTCTTAGCTTAATAAGTAACATGATGTGTGATATCTTGTTGAATGTTTTTTTTCTGGACATTTCATTTACAAGGATGTTGCCAGGGTTGGAGGGTTTGAGCTATAGGGAGAGGCTGAATAGGCTGGGGCTATTTTCCCTGGAGCGTCAGAGGCTGAGGGGTGACCTTACAGAGGTTTATAAAATCATGAGGGGCATGGATAGGGTCAAAGATAAAAGCCAAGATCTTTTCCCCAGGGTAGGGGAGTCCAGACCTAGAGGGCATAGGTTTAAGTGAAGAGGGTTAAAGATTTAGAATGGACCTAAGGATCACACAGAGGGTGGTGCGTGTATGGAATGAGCTGTCAGAGAAAGTGGTGGACGCTGGTACAATGACAACATTTAAAAGGCATCTGGGTGGGTATATGAATAGAAAGGGTTTCGAGGGATATGGGCCAAATACTGGCAAATGGGACTAGATTTATACAGGATATCTGGTTGGCATGGGCGAGTTGGACCAAAGGGTGTGTTTCCGTGCTGTACACCTCTATGTGTCTATGACTGTCACTTTTTCCCCCTTTATCTGCCTGTTCACCCCTCAAACAGCTGGACTAAATTGTTCAGGCTTTATTTCCCCCTTCATGGAGCCACGCTGACTCTCTTTGATCCTCCTCTCGATTTCAAAATGCTGTGCTCTTTCACCCTTTCTGATAGACTCGAAGATTTCTTTTCTTCCCCCCATTAACAGATGCGAAGCGAACTGGACGTTGGCTGGTAGGAGCTGCCGAGATCTCCCAAATGCAGGAAAAGGCCTGCCATGCGGCATAGCTTCATGGCAGCTCCATCCCCCTCTCCCAAGCTGCTCCTGTCCGAGTCCTTACATTGAAAGTATTTGGAAGAAATTCCCCTTCACCCCACAGCACGTAGATCTCACCATTAGTGCCCAGTACTTCTTCCTTTCCCCTCCACCCCCACCCCCAGCCCCTGTACATGCCCAGAACCACTGACCTTAAACTTGTTCAGGAGCAAGTTGAGCACCTGAAGGGAGCTCATGGTGCTGTTGACACGAACGTTTGTCACTGAACCAAACGCTGGTGTGAAAACAGATGTCTGTGGGAAATAAGAGACAAGAGTGTTTCACAAGACCCTGTTCGGGCTGACCGAGGGGGATACATCACCACCACAGTGGAAGGCAGCAAGAAAACCCAGCTCTCTCACACACACACGGTGAGAATGACGAGACATTGACTGTGAGGCCACTCAGCAACCTGAAACTCTGGTCCCGTTTCTCTCTCTCTCCCTGTCTCTGCAGAGGTTACCTGACCCACTCAGCATCTCCAGCACACTGTCCGTTCTCAGTTCCCATTCTCCAACATCGCGGTGTTCTTGTCGTGAAGGACTGGGTCGGATCTTCGCCAGAAGATGCGAGTTCAGAGTCACTGGGCAGTGGATCGGGTGCAGGAGCCCACAGGTTGGTTTCAAAGGTCCCTTGCACTCTGAAACCAGCACAGAGCTGCAGCGAACCTGCTCCATCTGAATCGATTCCTTGCTCCAGAGGAGCTCAGGGATACAGGTTTCCTGACCACCCCCCCACCTCGGCCAAAGGCACAGTCTCGGCAATGGGTCTTCCAGACAGCTCCAGCTCTCATGCGCCGCAGGCTGGACTCTGCACCATGGCTACCACTCACACCTCCTGGCTCACTAGCACACCCTCTCTTCGAGTGATGTCGGAGCTGGCAGCTGGGTTGGTGAATCGGGGCACCTCTGCTTCCCAGCATGGCGATCCCACTGCCAATTGTCCGGGATGGGAGCTGCTGACTGACCGGTCGCTTACCTTGTGGTTGTAGAAGTGGCCATTGATGGAGAAGCGATGGCGCCGGATCCTCCTCTTGTCGCTGGGGGAGCGCAGGTTGGCTCGCCGAATGATCAGAGCTCCCGCGTCGCTCTTGGTCCTCATCAGCTGGGAGCTACCTGCCTCTCCCGGGGGGCAGCACTCCTGGGAATCTGCCAACGCAAGGGAGCAAAGTCAGTCCCCACTCCTGTAGCACTCCCCAGCAGGCTAGCTTGCACCACCCCCGCCCCCACCACCAACGGGCAGCCAACCCTCACCCACCCCCTTCGCCAGGGAGAGAACGGCTCACCTCCACAGGCAGGGCAGGGGGTTTGGGGAGGAAGCAGAAAGCTACTAGTCTTTGGCAGCCCCAGTATGGGACCTGGCCAGAACCCAGCCATCCCACACTCCAGAAGTCAGTTTCCTGTGACGCTCTGTACTCCGATCTCCTTCTCACTAACAACAGAGCAGCCCGTGAGCTTTCTGGACCTTCATTTGGTGACAGACTTCAAAGGAAGGGAAGGAGGGAGGAACTCCAAAGATTGATCCCCTGCTGGGTCAGCCCAACGCAATGGAAGGCCCAGTCACAGCCAGCTCTTTTTGTCACAATCCATCTCGGAGATAGGGGTAACACTGCGTTTGTTACCCATCCCTTAAGTGCCCTTGAACTGAGTGGCTTGCTCAGGCCATTTTAGAGGGCAGTTAAGAGTCAGCCACGTTGGCTTTGGAGGCCAAACCAGGTAAGGACAGCAGATTCCCTTCCCTGAAGGGCATGAGTGACCCGGATGGGTTTCTGGGACAACCTCACAGCAGTCACACCACCTGCCGAACCCAAACCGTCCAGAATTCCTAACCGAGGGATATCACCCCCAGCGCCAGGAGGAGAGTCTAGGAATGCTTTCCGCAGCCTGGAAGCTGGAGCTTCTCTCCCATAAAGACAAACTCAATTCCTCGTTCTCCATCTGACAGCAACAGATGTTGGTGTTGAAAGGAGGGAGAAGTCTGGTTAAAACCCAGAGGGAGCACGGGCCCACTACAGACTACAGGGGCAGGTTCAAGGGGCTGAATGGCCTCCCTCAGGTGTAAAAGATCGGGCAGTACCTACAGGATTTTACAGTTGATGGACTTACTGTCATCAGTGTGAGAGACAGTCTCCTTGTCCTCAGACAGATTCTCGGCCTCATCCACTTTGACATCTGGGATGACAAACGTTGTCTTCAGGAGCCTGAGAGAACAAACAGGGAGCGATCGTCACACGGGAACAGAGCATATACAGCATATTAGTGCATACTCTGGGTAGGCAACCACTTCCCAGCTCCTCACAATCCTCTGTTTCAGTTTCACCTCCCTGATGCCGTCTCCATGCCCCACTGCTCCCTTGATCAGCTCCTCCTCCCCTTGTGACCATCCTGATCTCGCCCCCCCTTCCCATTACCCCGATATACCTCCCATCGTTCACCCCTCCCATTACCCCCTTTCCTTCTTTCCCTCTCATTATCCTGCCCTTCCCATGACCCCCACCCTTTACAGCCCTCCCATTATTCCCACTTCTCCATTACCACCCCTCACTCGGGTGGTTGCAGGGTGACGGTAACAAATGGACAGGGCAGTAGAGAGGGGCAGGATGATGACAGTGTAGTCCAAGGTGTGGGGAGGTCCTGGGGTGAGAGGCGCAGACCCAGGGTGAGAGAAGGGTGCAGCCCCATCTGATGGGGTGTGGGGGGCTCAGTCCCAGGCAACGGAGGGGTGGAATGCAGTTCCAGGCGAGGATCAGTCCCAGTGCAAAGGGGTTGGGGCAGTCTCAGGTGAGGGTGTGGGGTGTGGTTGGTTCTTACCTGTTTGCCTTGATGCTGCAGCCGGAATGCCAGGAGGTCGAGGATGGGGGGGGCCTGATCCGTTCATTGTCATCCTGCATCTGCAGTCGGATGGGACGCCTCAGCCCCCAGGAAATGTTCAGCAGCCCCTCGATGATCAACTCATTCTCTTCCTGGAGAGAGGACAACAGCTTTGGGACAAATGTGCCAGCAATTCACCAACAGCCACAATGACAGGGGGAAAACAGGAGGATGGGCACGGCCAGGATAACTGTGCTCCCCTGGCTGCCAAAGCATCAGCCAAACTCTCCACAGCCTGAAGGATAGCTGGGAGCTGAGGTCTCAGGGTTCTGCACAGGGAGCTCAGAGGCAGGAGGTGAGGATCAATTATGTGAGTGGGGAATGAGCTGGGACCCCCTTCTGTGAGCAGTGCTGCAATCCGAAGCCAGCGCTTTCCCCAGGGAATGGGCTGGGTGCTGGAAGAAACCGTGACAGGGAGGGGCTGATGGCAAAGGAGCGGGTCTGACTTACCCTTCTCTGAATGGCCTCCCATTCTGCCCAATGTGATCACGACTTATTGGTGGTTACCCTAAGACAGGAAGCCACGCTGAGTCAGGAATTCCATCGCGAATCCAGCAGAAACATCTCGGGAGAGACTGCGGGACTCATTAGTGTGGGGTGAATGTGCGCCCCACTTTCAAGGAAGCTGGATCAACCCCCTGGGGGAGGCGTAGGGCGATGTGGAGCACAGACCGCAGCCTGACCCAGATGGGTCGAATGGCCTGTTTCCCCACTCTCACATTCGCCTGTGACTGCACACCCCATCTCCAGTGGATACAGCTGCAGCTTCGTCACAGAGACTGACAAGGGGCATCCCTAATGCTCTTTCAAATGCCCAAGCCATTCCCTTTGCAAATCACTGCTTTGTATTCCGTTCCTCATTGAGACAGTGCAGGCAGCCATTGGGCCCATCATCTCTGCACTGGCTCATCAAACAAGCCTCTTGTGCTAATCCTCCTATCCGCTACACTCCACCTTGAACCACATAACCATCCAATTCCCCTCTTGAGTGCTTCCAATGAACCTGCTTCCACCTGTTTCCAGGCAGTGCGTTCCAGACCCAAACTACTGGCTGAGTGAGAAAGGTGTTTTCTCACAGCACCCTTGCTTCATTTGCACCTCGCTTTAAATCTGTGCCCCTCTCGTTCGTGTTCTTTTTCTGAGAGGGATCAGCATCTCCCTGTTTCCTCCGTCCAGCCCGCTCCTGATTTTGGAAAAACTCAGATCTCCCTCTCAGCTATTCTCTCTCCAGGGAGTACAGTCACAAATTCTTCAAACTCCCCTCCTTGCTGAGGTTTCTCATTTCTGGAACGATCCGTGTCAATTGCTTCTGCCCTCTCTCCAATGTATTCGCATCTTGACGAGAATGCGGTCCTCACAAATGTACATAATACTCCATCTGAGATCTGACCAGATAGTGTCTGCTCCCTGCTCTTGTACTCTACGCCCCGTTAATAAAGCTGAGAACACTGTACGCTTTATTCACTACAATATCCACCAAACCTGCCACGATCAGTGCCCTGTGCACTTACCCACCCAGACCTGTCTGCTCCTGCCTCCCCTTTAGAATTGTACCCCCTTGTGTAAGATTATCTTTCAATGTCCTTCCAAAGTGCATCACCTCACACTTCTCTGCTTTGAACCTCATCTGTCACCTTTCCACCCACACCACTAACTTGTCAATGTCCTTTTGGAGTTTGAGCTCACTGCCACTTGAGACCAGCTCCGAGTGTAAATCAGCACTGAAGGGGCCCTGTGTAAATGCCCCACTCAGAGGGACAGAGACCTGTCTGCAGACATTATGTGCCAAAACCTGAAGCTGGGTCTAACCACAGGACAATGGGGGAGGATATATCTGTGATATAGCACAGGGCTGCAACAGGGGAATGATCAGAAACCTGGGCAAACATTTAGACGAGGTGGACCCTGACCAGTCAGTTGGGGGGAAGTCCAGGACTGCAGTTTTCACAGCAGTACATTGCAGTGTGGACTCAGGGGCTGACAACCTGCTTCCAAATCCTGTGGGGATTCAGTACAAACCACATCCGGACGATCAGAGGAGAGAGAGCTTACCTCGCGAGAGCGGAGCTGAGCTGTCTGTCCTTCGTAATAATAGTTATAGGTCTTCAAATGTCCCAGAAGTTCCTTCCTACACAAACAAAACAAGCAATTATACCTTCATTGCTGCATGACCCTCTGTGCACTGAGCTGGCAGACAGATGTACACTTCCCAATCATTGCTTACTCACCCCTGGCAGGGATGGGGAAGGAGTAGGTGGGGAGACACACACATAACGACGCCATGCTTTGTAGATATAAGCTCCAGCCCAGAGTCTTCTCTGTCTGAGGGAGCGCTGCGCTGTCAGAGAGTCAGTGCCAAGGGAGACCCGCACTGTCGGAGGGTCAGCGCCAAGGGAGCTCCATGCCGTCAGAGGGGCCAGTGCTGAGGAAATGTCACTGAGGGTGTTAAATAAATTGAGGTGTTGGTGGAAAGAAATAATGGCACAGAGCTATTCTTGGTGGACCACCAGTCAAAGTGGAGGGGGCTCAGGAATTCATGCCTTGGCAAGGCATGGAGATTTGCTTCCTTGCCCCCTGTAACACCAATACCGAGGCTGATGAACTGGTTATGACACAGTGCACTTTGTAAATTTGCAGGCACATATTCCCATCCAGTCACCCTTCTGTTCATTCATTGTATGTGGGTGTCACTGGCTGCGCCCAGAATTTATTACCCCATCCCTAGTTGCCCCTTGAGAAGGTGGGAGTGGGCTGCCTTCTTGAACCACTGCAGTCCATGTGCTGTAGGTAGACCCACAATGCTCTTAGGGAGGGAATTGCAGGATTTTCACCCAGTGACACTGAAGGAACGGCTGATGTATTCCCAAGTCAGGATGGTGAGGGGCTCGGAGGGGAACTTGCAGGGAGGGTGGTGTTCCCATGTATCTGCTGCCCCTGACCCTTGTCCGGATGGGAGAGATTTGGTGTTTGGAAGTTCCTTGCAAGCTGTTCAGCCCTCAATGAAACAGTGGAGAGTCAATCATCACGTCTGTGCTGGAGATCAGGATCATGTTATGGGTTTTGTTTCGGAGCTGTTATGGGGCAGTGGCAGGGTGTCACTCCCTGTGGGCTCGAAGCTGTCGCACCCAGGTCCTGTTGGCCATGGAAGATGTGTATGTCATGTGGCCCCACAGCTGATAACAGCTTGTCAATCCCTCAATCTGCCCAATGGCAGGCGATAGAGAGACTCTGAGAGAATCTGATGGTCAGCCCTGCTGCTGAAGCAATGGTCAACAACTGCAGGACTTCCACCCATAAACCCAGCCTTGGGTGAAAAGATTGACAGCAATGATAATCTGATTCCAGTCACTCACTTTTCACTCGGTCTCTGAGATCTCCAAGAGCTCCAAGGTAAAATAGTCAGGGACTGAAATCGAGGGATGAAGATACTGAGAAACTGCCGATTCGCCCTCGTTTCTGACCGCATTTTGGTCACAGTGGACACACACACACACAGACAGTGAGAACAGCACAGAAACAGGCCCCTTGGCCCACAATGTTGTGCCAATTGTAATGCCAAATTAAACTAATCCCTTCTGCCTGCCCTTGGTCCACATCCCTCCATTCCTTGCATATTCATGTGCTTATCTAAAAGCTTCTTAAGTGCCTCCATTGTATCTGCCTCCTTCACCATCCCTACTAGCACATTCCAGACTCTCACCACTCTCTGTGTAAAAAACCTTGCCCCTCACATCTCCTTTGAACTTTTCCCCTCTAACCTTAAATGCATGCTCCTGAGTTTTAGACATTTCAACTCTGGGAAAAAGATTCTGACTGTCAACTCTATCTATGCATCTCAAAATTTTCTAGACTTCTATCAAGTCTCCCCTCAGCCTCCACCACTCCAGAGAAAACAATTTGAGTTCTTCTAGCCTCTCCTTATAGCTCATACCCTCTAATCCAGGCAGCATCCTGGTAAACCTCTTCTGCACCCTCTCCAAAGCCTCCACATCCTTCCTGTAATGTGGCGACCAGAATTGAACATAATTCTCTAAGTGTGGCCTAACCAAAGTCTTACAAAGCTGCAACATGACATCCTGACTCTTGTACTGACTTCCCCGACCAATAAAGGCAAGCTTTCTTTACCACCCTATCCAGCAGTTAAACTCCTTCTCAACCTCTGCAAATATTTCAACTTGGCCCTTGGCGTATTCACTGACTTTCTGATCAGTATTTCCTGTGAAGAAAGACATGGAAGTGAGGGAACTCAGAAATAAATAGTGACGTCTTGAAAAGAGTCCACATTACAAGAGAGGAAGCACTGGAGGTCTGAAAGCACATAAATGTAGATAAATCCCCGGGATCTGTTCCAAGTGTATCCCAAGACATTATGGGAAGCGAGGGAAATGATTACAGAGCCTCCTGCAGAGATATTGTATCATCAATAGCCACAGGCAAGGTGCCGGAAGACTGAAAGATGGCCACTATCTCAGATAGGCTGCAAGGAAAAGCCAGGGAGCTACAGACCGGTGAGCCTGACATTGACGGTGGGCATGTTGTTGGAGGGAATCCTGACAGACAGGATTCCATGTGTTTGGAAAGAGAAGGACTGGCTGGGCATAGTCAGCATGGCTTTGTGCGTGGGAAATCGTATCTCACCAACTTGCTTGAATATTTTTGAAGAAAATAGAAGGCAGAGCTATGGATGTTGTCTATATGGACTTTAGCAAGGCTTTCAACAAGGTTGTGTGTGGTGGACTGGGATCCATGGAGAGCTAGCCAACTGGCTACAGAATTAGCTTGATGGTTGGAGACAGAGGGTGGTGGTAGAGGGTTACTCTTCAGACAGGAGGACTGTGACCAATGAGGTGCCACAAGGTTCGGTGCTGGGTCCGCTGTTGTTCGCCATTTATATGAACAATTTGGATGTGAACATAGGAGATATGGTTAGTAAGTTTGCAGATGACACTAAAATTGGAGGTGTAGTGGTCAACAAAGAAGGTTATTTCAGAGTACAACGGGATCTCAATCAATTGGGCCAGTAGGCTGAGGACTGGCAGATGCTTCAGTTAGATCAATGTGAGGTGTTGCATTTTGGTAAGACAAACCCACAGTTAATGGCAGGGGCCTGGGGAGTGTTGTTGAACAGAGAGACCGGAGGGGTGCAGATTTATAGTTCCTTCAGAGTGATGCCACAGCTAGACAAGCTGGTGAAGAAGGCATTCAGCATGCTTGCCTTCATTGGTCAGTGCAATGAGGAGAGGAGTTGGGAGGTCATGTTGTGGGTGTACAGGACATTGGTGAGACCACATTTGTAATACAGCATACAATTCTGGTCCCCCTACTATAACAAGGATGTTATTAAACTGGAAAGGGTTCAAAAAAGATTTACAAGGATGTTACCGAGACTGAAAGGTGTGAGTTATAAGGAGATGCTGGATAGCTGAGACTTTTCATCCTGGAGCATCAGAGACTGAGGGGTGACCTTACAGAGGTTAATAAAGTCATGAGGGGCACAGATAGGGTGAATAGCCAAGGTCTTTTTCCCACAGGGGGGGGGGGGGGAGTCAAAAACTGGAGGACATAGGTTTAAGGTGAGAGGGGAGACATTTAAAAGGGACCTGAGGGGCAACTTTTTCACACAGAGGGTGATGCGTGTATGGAATGAGCTGCCAGAGAAAGTGGTGGAGGCTGGGACAATTACAACATTTAAAAGGCATCTGGATGGGTACATGAGAAGGAAGGATTTAGAGGGATAAGGGCTAAATGCTGGGAAAATGGAACTAGTTCAGCTGCAGTACAGCTCCATGATTCTACTAGGGACTGTGATGATTTGTGGCCTGAACTCACTGTAGCCTTTGTGCAGGGACAGCTCATTACTCTGGGCCATTCAGGGGCCCGCTGGTGAGAGAAAAGATTCTGCAGGGAAACTGTAGAAGCCTGGGCTTGGGGCCAGGTTCCACTGGACCTTCAGGCTGAGACAGAGGGGGGGTGAATGTGACTGTGCGTGTCTGTGTGTGTCTGTGTCTATGTGTGCGTGCGTCTGAGTGCACGAGTGTGTGTGAGAGAGTGAATATGTGAGTGTGTGAGAGAGAGTGTGTGAGAGAGAGAGTGTGAGAGAGAGAGTGTGTGTGAGAGAGTGTGTGTGAGAGAGTGTGTGTGAGAG